>JBBJLR010019934.1:0-13208 GCA_037577145.1 Brachypetersius gabonensis
TAAATAAAACAACCTGCAAAGGGAACCTGCCTGCCTGCGCCTCACCTCACTTCCCGAGCACGGCCCAACGTGACAGAGGCCTGGAGTTGAGACATGTTAAAAACAATTGTAATAACAATAAGCTTAAATGTAATAATGCGTTGGTTTTGTCAGGTCCGAAGAAAGTTTTCCCTCACGCGTCAGGTAACGTTAGGCCTAGCTAACGCAATGTCAAGTGAACTTGAATTAACGGATTTTCACAGTACATAAAACAAAACTTACCTCTGAATTTCTTTGCTTCGTCTTCAGTGACGTTTATTCCAGCTTCTTTAAATTTTTGAAGAATATCCTCTGTCGACAGCATCAGCAGTGAGTCAGCCATGATGTTGAACAATCGTTGTGCATCTCAACTTCGCGCGCATAAAATGTGGGGGGTACAATCCCATTGGACAACAAGAGTGGCTGCGAAAATGCATACTTGAACTTTGAGGCAAAGTAGTTCACCATGTAATGTTAAATAAACGTTAAATACATTGTGATTTTGCTAAGAAAGATTAGTACATGTATTTGTTTAAGCAAAACTTAAAACAGCTCTTATATAATTTAAAAATAGCAATTAAAAATACAGCCTCCTTTAATGCGTGTGCTTTATGTTTAAAAGTTATCTTGATCTGCATAATCAAAATGTCATGTGCTTGTGTACTGTTCAGAACTACTACAGTGAAGATGAAGGCTCTTAAATATATTTGGTTATTTTATGCATCTCTTCCAAATAATCAACAACTCATGAAAATTATTATCTTCTCTGTTTAATCTATTTGGGGTGACTATTTCATACACTTTGGTCTACTCCTTTTGTAACACAAGTGATTGTACCTTTGTTTGGGGATTAAATGGTCCAATAATGGACCCTCTGACAGTTGGAAACATATTTGTACCCTTTTCACCCCTAAATGGTACCCTCAGGGGCAACTATGACCCATTGAGTATACAACCTCACAGTTTGTACCCTAAGTGTCACAAACAGACCCCAAGTGTACCCTTTTTTCTGACAGTGTAGTCACAAGTTAAGGGGCCAAAAGGTTCGGTGTTGAGGAGGCCAAGTGCAGTAAGTCCACTTACACCAACAACCAGAGTTCAAAGTGGCAGATGAGGAGGAGAAGCCACCTCTCACAGAGCTCCGACATACCATCCGGCAGAAGCTCAAGACCCTGTGCAGAGGAGAATGGTACAGGAGACAGAGGGTGAAGAGAGCCAGGAGACGAAGTTCCTTCTTAGCCTACCCCTTTGGTTTCACTAAGCGGTTGTTAGGACAGAAACGCAAGGGGCGTCTAGAGTGTTCCCAGGAGGAGGTGGACAACTTCCTGCACAATACCCTCAGCGACCCAGACAGAGAGCAAGAGCCTGGACCACAGAGAGCCCTCAGGTTCACGCCAACCCCTACAGTGGAGTTTAACATCTCAGAACCAACTTGGAAGGAAGTCCAGGAGGTGGTAACAGCAGCCAGAGCTAGCTCCACTCCAGGGCCCAGTGAAGTACCCTATACGGTGTACAAGCGCTGCCCAAATCTCCTCAGAATCCTATGGAGGTTGCTGCAAGTGATATTGCGTAGGGGGACCATTGCAGACCAATGGAGACAGGCGGAGGGTGTCTGGATACCTAAGGAGGAGAACTCAACCAGGCTGGGGCAGTTCCAATCCATCTCACTCCTCAGTGTGTAGGGGAAGGTCTTCTTCAGCATTCTTGCCAGAAGGATGACAGACTTCCTCTTAAAGAACAAGTACAATGACACCTCAGTACAGACGGGCGGCATTCCCAGAGTCCCTGGCTGTCTAGAACATAGCGGAGTGGTCACCCAGCTGATCAGGGAGGCACGAGAGGGAAATGGGGACCTGGCAGTGCTTTGGCTGGACCTAGCTAATGCATATGGGTCAATTCCCCACCAGTTGGTGGAAATTACCCTGGACCGTCACCACATACCTGACAAGTTCAAGGACCTCATCCTGAACTATTATGGGAACCTCAGGTTGAGAGTGACATCAGAGAGCATAACATTCAACTGGCATCGGCTTGAGAAAGGGATCATAACTGGATGTACAATTTTAGTTATCCTGTTTGAGGATGTTGGTGAAGGCAGCTGAGATGGAGTGCAGAGTCCCCCTGTCCAAGTTTGGAATTCGACAGCCCCCCATTCGAGCCTTTATGGATGACCTGACGGTTACCACCACATCAGTACCCGGATGCCGGTGGATCCTGGAAAAGGGCCTGGAAAAGCTCATCTGCTGGGCTAGGATGAGCTTTAAACCAACCAAATCCAGGTCCATGGTCCTGAAGAGAGGGAAAGTGGTGGACAAGTTTCGCTTCTCTGTGGGCAGTGTGATGGTACCCACCATCACTGAGAAACCAGTCACAAGTCTGGGCAAGGTTTTTGACTGCAGCCTCAGAGACACAGCATCGGTCCAAACTACCATCTGGAAGCTTGAAGCCTGGTTGTACACAGTGGACAAGTCCGGCCTTCCCGGCAGGTTCAAGGCGTGATTATACCAACACGGCATCCTGCCACGCATTCTTTGGTCACTGTTGGTGTATGAGGTGATGATGTCTACTGTGGAGACCCTGGAGAGAAAGATCAGAAGGTGAAGGTGGCTGGGCCTGCCACGCAATCTTACTAGTGCAGCACTGTACGGCAAGAGCAACAAACTCCAGCTTCCTTTCCTGGAGGAGGAATTCAGAGTTTCTCGTACAAGAGAGGCACTTGCTTAGAATCAAATGACTCCAGAGTTGCGTTAGCAGGCATTGTGGTGAGGACTGGCAGGAAATTCAGAGCTCAAGGGGGACTGGAGCAGGCAGAATCTCGATTAAGACATAGGGCTTTGCTGGGCACCATAGCCGTAGGACAAGCAAGGGCTGGAGGCTGTCCCACAGCCACGGTACGACCTGGTCCATGGAAAGGACAGATGCCACCTTGTCCTGGAGGAGGTGCGGGCAGGTGTTGAGGAGGTGAGGACCAGCAGGATGGTGAGCATGCGGCAGCAGGGCGCATCAACACGATGGGAAGGAGCGCTGGAGAGGAAGCTGACCTGGAATGACATCTGGAAGGCAGAACCACAGCACATCAAGTTCTTGGTCCAAGCTGTATACGATGTGCTACCAAGCCCAGCCAATTTGTACGTCTGGGGAAAGAGTGATTTGCCAACATGTCCTCAATGCCCAGAAAGGGGCACATTGGAACACATCTTTAGCAGCTGTCCAGCAGCCCTCAGAGAAGGACGCTATCGCTGGCGCCACGACCAGGTGCTGAAGACAGTGGTTGAGGCTATATCTACTGCAGTGGCCAACAACAAACACACACAGCCAGAGGGCAGTACCTTTTGTAAAAGCTGGAGAGAAGCCACGAGCACAGCCATCACCAGCAGCCAGCTTACTTTCATCTGCATCAGACTGGGAACTGCGAGTAGACTTGGGCAGCCAACTCAAGTTCCCAGAGTGTGTTACACCTACCGCTCTGAGACCAGATGTGGTGTTGACATCTTTCTTGTCTAAGGAAGTCCTCTTACTGGAGTTAACAGTCCCCTGGGAGGATCGCATGGAGGAGGCAATTGAGCATAAGCAGCTCAAATACCACGAGCTCATAGAAGAATGCCGGAGGAGCTTTGCAGGAGCTGCAAGGAGGAAGGCTATCAAGTCCTCCACAGAGGCTGCAGAAAGAGCCTCCAGGTGAATTTGGATTAAAAGGTCCGAAACGTGGGCCAACGCTGCTGGGACACAAGACAAGGTCTGATCAGCCCTGGCTGGGTCACCTGGGGGAGGCTGTCTGATGTTGAGAGACCCGAAACACCTCTTAGAGAGACCCGAAATGATCTCAGTAAACATCACTGATGATGTGTCCCAGTGCATCCGCAGATGTATCTATGTACCATCAGTCAGCTAGAAGATGACACCACTTTGTTTCTTAAAGATAAATCACAAATTCCAGTTGCTATTGATCTTATAGCTTTTTTCTCTAAAGTTTCTGGTTTAAAACTAAATCTTAATAAATGTGTATTGTTAGCAATCAAAATTTGTTCCTCTCCTTCTCTTTATTATATCCCAGTTAAATCACAGGTGACCTATCTTGATGTATCTATATGTAAGGAAGTTAAAGTCAGATGCAGATTGAACTTTGATCCAGTGATTGAAAAAGGCAAAAGAAAGTTCAATTCACGGTCACAGAGAGGTTTATCGTTAAGAGGCTGATCTGTTATTGCTAAAGCCAAGGATATTTCAAGAATGACTTACCCTGCTCTCTCTTTATATGTAGATAAATCTGTATGTGCAGACATTTATAGAATATTATTTGACTTTCTGTGGAAACATAAAAACATTATGTCAAGAAATCCGTTGTTATAAATAAATGTGAATGTGGTGGATTACAGTTTTTACATTGTGCCTCTTTGAATAATACGTTAATGATAAACTGGTTAAAGCAGTATTTAACAAATTCAACTTGGAATATTTTTCCTAACTTTATTTTTTCTAAGGCTGGAGGTCTTCCTTTCTTGTTGTAATGTAATTACAGTATTGCTAAATTACCCCTTAAAGTATCAAATTTTCACAAACCAGCACTTTTGGCGTGGCATCTGATTTATAACCATAACTTTAGTCCTCACAAATATTTCATTTGGAATAATGGTGATATTCTTTATAAAAATAAATGCTTGTTTTGTCCAAGTTGGTTTAATAGTTTATCCTAGTTTCTCGGTTCTTAAACTCTGATGGTTATTTATATTCTTATTCTGAATTTTTATATAAATTTTATATTCCTGTCACGAGTTCACTATTGTAATGGATGCCATTCCCAGTGGGGCCATTGCCCTTCTTAAAGGCTCAGTCATGTCCCTGTTTTCCTTATCAGTGATTCATCCTTTTGATACTGGGATTGGCAAGATTTGTTTCTTATCCCCACTTTCTGGTCGGAACAAAAAATCAGATAATTGTTTCAGGCTGAGAAAACCTCTCTCCCGTATATTATGGCCCACTGGAATGGTCTGTACGGAAACATTCCAAGGAAGAAAGTGTGGTCTTTGTCATCCAAATAATTTAACTAATAAGGAAAAGGATGTTTCTTACAAGTTACTTCATCTTTTTTACCCTGTTAAGCATTGTATAAAAAAATGTTTCCAGATATTGACTTTTTGCTCCTTTTGTGGGTCTGAAGAGTAATCGGTGTCCCATCTTTTTTGGCAATGTACATTTTGTGCTTTTGTAAACGCCTTTTCGACAAAAAGTTTCTTTTTGTAATTTAAATATGTCTTATTTGGTTATAATTTTCCAAAAGAAGATAAGGACAAACATTTTCTGATAAATTTGTTTATGTTACTTGCAAAATTCTTTTTGCACAAATGTAAGTTTCAAGGTTATGCCTTACTTTCCTATTTTCTGTAAGGATCTTAAACTTTACATGGACACTCTTCTTTTATCCAACAATTCCAAAGTCCCATTGTGTCTTTCTCATAATATCCTTTCACTCTGTCTAATCATTTTATTTCTAATCGCTCATATCCCTGGTATTGATGCTGTATGTTCTTTCTGGCTTTAATAAAAAAATAAAAAAATAAAGAGGAAGTGCGTAGAACATTGCTTACGCACAGTTTTGTGCATCTGCATTTTTTGTGCCATACACACATATCTAGTGTCGTTATTTATGAGGCCCCTGGGAGTCTTGCACGTTTTTATTGACACTTTTGATTAAATTATTCTGCAAATGTATTGGTTCACTAACCAAGTAAAGCAAGGAAAACAGATGAAGTAACAAGAACTGCAATATTTAAATCAATATTAATTAATTAGTATTAATATTATTAGTTTGATCAAGGAAATAATACATTTATATAATAACAGTAATAATACATCAGAAGTAGTAGTAGTGGTAGTATTGTTATTGTTATTAAAAATAATATTACTATTGTTGTTTTTATTTATTTACTTCAGCCCTGCATCAGGTCAGCTGGTCTTTGCTGAACAGTTTTTATGCCAAGCCTTTATCCGCTTAGAGAAGACAGTGAAGTGGCCAATCAAGTAGTGTGTGTGACTCCAAATGGGCAAGTCTGTGTAAACACTGTGTGCAATAAATGTGCTCTTTATAGCAGGGATCCCCAACCACCGGCCGAGGACCAGTACTGAGCTGTGGATCATTTGGTATAGAATCATTTTTTTAAATTATTTTAGTTTTATTTACATCACTGTGCATAGTATTTTCCTAAAAAAAAACATTACGGGGAAAAAACTAACAGAAAAACTCTTCTTGTTGCCATAACTGATTTTACATTAGGACTACATAACATAAATAAGGTCACAGAGTTCAGTTATGTGGAGAAATGCAATAATTTAATTAAATATTCGTTTAACAGAAGACCAAAAGGAAAAACATAACCTGTGCTTACTGAACCTAAACTAAAAAAAGTGCAGAAAATAAACAAGGTATTTACAAATGAAATATTTGAAGTTAACAGATGAAAGAGTAAACTAAAGTGTGCCGGAGCGTCTGTCCATTGGGAGAATCCAAGCAGAAAGAGAGAGAAAGCCATTTTGCTAAAGGGGCCTTGTTTATACAGGAGGGCTGGCCCCGCCCAAACTCCACCTACAAGTACAGAAAGAAACAAACAACTCTCAACCCTGTAACAATTATAAATGTAATAACCAAAGTATATATAATGCACTTTATTGTTTCGTTATGCACACCCACACGCAGCCGAGGTCGGAGTCCTTCGTGTGCAGGGGGACTTGTATTTTGGAATCCAGTTTGGAACAGGAAGTGTGTTTGTTTTGAAGTCCAAAGTGAAAGTCCAAAGGCGGTTCGGTCAAATGTGGAAACCAGTTTTTGTTTTGTGCGAAGATAAAAACAGGTTTTGAAAGATGTCCGCTGTTATTCCTCGTATCGAGCAACTCTCCTCCAGGGTGGTCCGGGTTTTGGGCTGTAACCCCGGACCGATGACTCTTCAGGGAACCAACACATACCTGGTGGGCACTGGGAGAAGGTACTGGTCCTTTAGGAACCGAGCCCCGTCACTACCGAAATAAACCACGTACTTTCCTTTCTTTAGCATGTTTAGCAGTACAGTGATGAAGCTGAATTTAAAAATAAATCTTCTCAAGGGGACTCTTGGCTCCACTGTGTGGACAAAAGTATTGAGACACTTGTTTTTCAGAGTTTGGACTAGGCCCCGTTCCTTTCGGACAACGCCATGCTTCCAACTTTGTCAACACAGTTTGGGGAAGAACCTTTTGTATTTCAACATGGCTTTGCCCAAGTCCACCAAGCAGTGTCCAAGCAGATTGCAGAAGCTGTTGTAGCTGCAAAGGGGCACCAGCTCCACATTAAATGTCTGTGGATATGAATGTAGTGTCATTAAAGTCCCTGTTGGCGTCCCAATACTTTTGTCCGTATAGTGTACCTTTGGAATTAACTCTGCAGACGAATCCTGCTTCCAATTTTTCCTGCTTCTCCATTTACTGAATATAAACACACACGTCATTATTATCCACTGGCCTCAGATTTCCAGAGTAAGAATGTAATTATGAAGATGAATTTAGTTCAAATATAGCAACTCGGTGAATGTTATACCATAATGTGAACATCTTTTTTGCCTTTTGTTACCTTCTGTCATAATCATCTTGCTATTCTACCCTTTTGTGGGTTTTATGATAAGACAACCCTTTATTAGTCCCACAGATGGATTAGGGTTAGGTTTATTAGTACAGCAGCAAAGTGGACAGAACAAAAGAAGAAAGTCGAAGCAGCATAACCTGTAGAAAAAAAAGCTGTACAACACAACTGTATAAAATAAATAGTATAGTATACAAATGTTATATATATTATATAGATATATAGATGTATGAATGTATGTATAGACGTGTGTGTGTGTGTGTGTGTGTTTCTGCTGTGCTGGTGTATGTGAGGCGTGTGTTGATAGATGCAGGGGAACCTTCTATTCCTGAGTACATCAGTAACCTAAAGGAAGCTCTGCACCAGAGTGGCTCCTCCATTCAACAGATTCTCATCACACACTGGCACTATGATCATGCCGGAGGTGTACCAGATATCTTCTCACATGTACACAAAGGTTAGAGCTTTACACACACACACACACACACACACACACACACACACACACACACACTTGTACACACATGCAGTGGTCAGAGCATCATATTCTAGAGATGGTAAAAATGAGTGAGCCAATCACAAACTCTCATAGCAAGTGTGGACCTGTAGCCTCATGACTCTCAAACTTCATCTACTGCCTGTGAACAGAGAGGTTTATACAAGGTCATAGAGCTGCCAAGACAGAAACGCTTTAATGAGAGGGTTCTTCAGTCTACTGTTGGACCGAATAAAATGAGGGGTTTTAAGGATGGGGTATTAATGGCCATTCTCAGATTTGGATGAATCTGGCCGGTGTGTGACTGAAGTGTTTTAGGTACTGCTTCTGCATTAGTTGTATGATTTATTATTATAAATAAAAACTAACCCTGTTTGATTTAGTAATTGAGAAAATAGTGGCTCAATATATCTGTCAGTCATGAATTGAGTGAGAGAATTTGTTATATAGTAGTAAGTAAGTCTTCATTCTGTGCGCAAATGTGTTCAGAGCTGGAGGTGAGTAAACTCCCCCGCTGTCCTCCTCAGCCAGAGACCTTTGGAGATGAGAAGAGGAAGTACACATACCTGAAGGACGGAGACGTCATAAAGACTGAGGGAGCTACTCTGCGGTAGGCCTGCCACACCTGATGCAACAGAGAGCGTGTGAATTTAGAATGCCCTGCATGCCTGTAGTGAGGGGGGTATGTGTGAGTATACGCAGTGGCATTGCTTCTGAGATCAGAAGGTTGTGGGTTCAATTCCCAACACTGCCAGTGTAATCACTGAGGTGTCCTTAAGAAAGGTACTGTCCCCACACACCGTTCCCTGGGCACCCCTCGCCAGCTCACTGCTTCACTTGGGGAACGGGTTAAATGCAGGGAAAGAATTTCACATTGTTCACAGTGTGGTATGTTCACACGTGACTGCACTTTACAGAACGTGTGTGTCTGTATGACGTGTATGTATACATTTTTAATGTATGTGCATCTAGGGTGTTGTTCACTCCAGGCCACACTGATGACCACATGGCCCTGTATCTGGAAGAGGAGAAGGCCGTGTTTTCTGGAGACTGTATTCTGGGGGAAGGAACAGCTGTGTTTGAAGACCTGCATGACTACATACACTCTCTGCACACACTGCTAGACATCAGTGCAGACCTCATATACCCAGGTATGCCTTGAACTGCCGTAAATGCTACATCAGGAAGGACCCTTCCCATCCAGTGGGAGTGAAACCAATTGTAATACATTCATTATTTGGCAGATGGGAAGGCAGAGCCAGGTTATGGTCCTTGGAGGAGTAGAGGGAACATGTAGGAACGTAAAACTGAATTAAAGGTTTAAGGAAGCGAGGGAAGACCCAGATGCCACCCTGTAGACAAGAATTTTTATTTGACCTTAATTTGGGCAGCCATGGATCAATTAGCAGTGGGGTGACATGCAATCTTCTCCGGCTGACCTGCTGCCTTCTGAACCAGCTTTAAGGGGCTTATACAAGTTGGGAGGCCGAGAAAAGCCTTGCAGTGTACCGAGGCGAGGTTGTAGCAGGGGTTGGGTGGTGGAGTCAGGTACGTTCTGTGACTCCCAGCCATATGTTCTTGTATGATCCCTGGAAAGACTTGGAGTCATGAACACATCCTGGCAGTGCAGTTTGCCCCGTTACTTTTCCATCAGAGTAATGGATGCATGTGTCTTGTTTTAGGTCACGGTCCTGTTGTGCTGAGTGCCTGCAGTAAGATCCGGGAGTACATCACTCACCGAGCCGCTCGCGAGCAGCAGATCTTAGATGTGCTCACAGAGAATGCAGCAGATGCTTTCAGCTCACCTGCATTGGTTAAATTAGTTTATAAGGTAACACACGCAGAGGCCTACTGCATACACGCATTTATTCTGTGATCTGTTTATAATGTTTAGATTCTGCTGATAGGACACACCTGAGCACTTACACCGCGCTGCAGAAATGAACCTGCTTCATCATCTAAAAAAGCTGCAGAAGGAAGGAAAGATCTCTCTAGGTAGGGTGTGTGTGTGTGTGTGTGTGTGTGTGTGTGTGTGTGTGTGTGTGTGTGTGTGTGTGTGTGTGTGGGGTGGGGGATGGTGATAGAAAATCAGTGCCTGTTTTTGATGTGGTCATTTTTTTAATGTTTTTCCTTAGATGCAGTATTTGTGTGTTTACAGTTGGAGATCCAGAGACAAAGAAGTGGAAGAGCAACTTGTGACCACCTGCCCCTGAAGGACATTAGTGAGGAACACGGCTGAGATGTAACTGTATAGTCGATCTGTTAGAGCTGAATCAGAGGCAGTGGCTCATACTGTATTGCCTGAATCTTTAAAATTGGCCTCACTCACCTGTTCAGTTTATTAAGTTCTTTATTAAGTGCTATGCTGTATCTACACTCGCCCATTTTACAGTACTTGTACTTTGTATTTCATAATTAAAGACTGTAGCCCATATGTTTCTGCATCATTCTGAGCTGCCTCTGTGCTGTTCATCAATAGTTAGGACCTCACAAGTCCTACCTTTTTTTGGATGATGTTTTTTTTGGTAGATCACAGAGCAGCGCAGCTCAATTTCAGAAAATGGCCACCGATGAAGGACTACAGTGTACAAGCCGCGCAGAAACAAACGAACGATCATCAGTAACTTGGTATCTAAGAAGTGGCCTAAAGAGTTGACGGTGGTCTTGTGGTGGTCTATTACGTGTATCTGAATTTAAGACAACATCCTTATGGAGCATACCGTGTGGTTCTACACTGTGGCAGCTCTGTCCTCCAGGCAGGAATTTCTCATTTAAAAAGTGAAGAAGGGTGAAGGAAACTGAAGAATAAATATCTTTAAACACTTTGAAATATCCATCCACCTTTTTATATCCATCAGATGCTAAAGAGAGTAATTAAGCATTTCGGCAGCAGTGCCTGGAATTTACAGTCTCACTAACTGTATCTCCACAGGCAGAATTACTCTCTAGCTTTGGGAGATACTTGATACTCTCAGACTCCAGCTCCAAAACATGGATCAGGTTCGAGGTTCAAGGACTATATGAATGTTCCAGATGATTAGTATTGCATATATATATATATATATATATATATCGCACTTGAGGGTGTATTGTTACACTGGGACATTGTGTACTGTGTTGCCATATTTTGTGATTTTAAAAATCCAGTAACGTTGAACTGTGCCAATAACATTAACGTATTAAACGCATGAAAACGTCCTAAAGAACAGAATGGGGTGTTTTGGCTCAGAAAAAACAGTCCGGCGTGGTCTTTTCTCTAGACAACACGCCATTTTCCAGACCGCGGATCAGATGATATTCATTTCCTCGTCCTTCTGGTGCCTTACTGTTTATAAAGGTCCCGTTATGTTCCAGCCATTCAGGATCTGGATAAAAAAAATCAGTGTTGTTGCTGAATTAAGCCTCTTTTCACGCGAATCTCCCCTTCCTCTGTGTGTGTGTGTGTGTGTGTGTGTGTGTGTGTGTGTGTGTGAGACTGAGTTCACCCCTCCGCAGTGGAGGTCCTCGGTCCCGCAGGCGGACAGTAAACAACTGCGGACCCTGCGGAGCGGAGCAAGGACGCGCTCGGTGGAAGAAAAAGGATCGAGGCCCTTTCGTTTTAGGTCTGGATCTAAACTATGCTCCATGGGATGTTAGAATGGGTCGGCTCGCACTAAGAGGAGAAAGGCTGGTGGTCGGTAGGACGCAAGGCGATCTTTTTAGGACACTGTTCCTGTTTTGTCGGGACGTTTGTGTGTTTGCACCGCTTTCCGCTGATAAGACACGTTAAATGCGCAAACAGCCTTGCCGACCAGGCGCAGTCCTCTTTACAATGTGTGCGTTCCCCAGGAGAGGTAGCTGCTCTTATCTATGGGTGCTGTTAAGTTCGTCGCGGGGTGTTTAGCTGTAAAAACAGCCGGACTGATGCCGAGTTGGTGTTTTGCATTGTGTCATGGCTGTAGTTGACTGCCATGGAATAATCTTGAAGTCGTAATGTTATTTAAACTGGAACTGCTTTTGTTAGCATTAATAATCAGGATAATACGTGTTGGATGACGAATTCAACCCTATTCTTAGGCAGTCTGCTGCGCTGTGGAGACAATAAACACGGCTTTTATTGTTGAGGGGATGCTGCCAAATCTGCACACAAGCTGTAAAGACGCGGGGGAAGACAGATACAGGATCCGAAATGCTGAGTTAGAGGAAAGCTAAGGTGTTCGAGCCAACAAGAAGACTGAATATTATTGCTCAGGGAGGACTGGCATTTTTGCACGGGCTTCCTGCAGCCAGTGTTCTCCGGACTGGGCCGTTCACTCGCCCGGCACAAGGATGGCCTCCTTGGATCAAGAGCATAGCGCGGCCCGGTCTCGCCCCTGTGCGAATGAGGACTCGGGACAGGCCCTGAAATCCAAAAGCCTCCCTGTACTCAATGCGAGCCAACCCCAGGGCACAGATGGCACTGATAATCCCCCGCAGAGGGGGCAGCCCCGGGGCAGCGCCCCCTCCAGGCCGGAGCGCTCCATGTCCTCCTTCAGCATGGCCGGAGGCAGCTCGAATGCAGGCGGGGGGCCTGCGGGGGGCCGCCGTGCTGCCTCTCTTATCTGGTCCCAGTTACGGCGAGTGTCCGTGCGCCACTATGTCAGAGGGGTGTTCACTGACTCGCGATGCTTCTTGTTCTACATGTGTTACCTCACCTTTATCCAGTCCCTCATGGTGTCCGGATACCTCAGCAGCGTCATCACGACCATAGGTAAGCAGTCCAAACAGATCCAACTCCTTTTGGGAACGGGCTCAAATTATTACAGAAACACTCCCAAATCTCCGAGCTGCTCAGGTCCGCCAAATCCATATTCAACGGTCAGGTCACCTCAATACTTTAGTCCACATTAGTGTATCTTCTCCCACAATCTTCTCCTTTTCTTCTCTCTCTTCTCTTCTCTCTCTATTTCGAGCATTTTCTCACACAGGCCACCAGGTTTGTTTATCCCATATTAACAATATGCAATATCTCTGTCTCCACTTCATTCCAATTACAGCAGTCCCCCGCTTTTCGCGGGGGAAACGTTCCAAGAGCACCCGCATATAGTGAAAAAACGCGTGTTTATATTT
>JBBJLR010020001.1:0-13206 GCA_037577145.1 Brachypetersius gabonensis
GCTGGAGGTAGGATTCGAACCTGTGACCTTTTGGTCCGGAGGCAAGTATCCTACCACTAGGCCACCACCATCCCACGTATTGGGGTGTCTGTGTGTGCATTGGGGTGTGTGTGTGTGTGTGTGTGTGCGCGCGTATGAAAGCCAGATTGCAAAAGCAAAGTTAAACTGTCCCATATTAACGACTGGAGGTCCAATGACAAAAGTTTGATGATGACGACAGTTCATTCTTGGGGGAGAGAATATGCCTGAAGGGCGATGTCTGGAGTTGTCAGGTGTGTGCAAAACCATGTTGTGAGCTGTGGGGTGGTAGACTCACTGGGGGAGATGCCAGGGACCTGTTCTCAGCAGTGAAGATACGCTCATGTTGAATGATAGGAGTCCCCCCCCCCCCACTCCTTTCCCAGACGTTTACCCGACTTGCCTGTCCTGTCGGCCCACACAAGTGCCATTACTTTTGCACATTTATTTCTTCACAATATGTTAAATTCATATCCTGTGGACTGGAGACCTGTTAGAGGATAGACTCCAGCACCCCACCCCTGTTAGGATCAGTAGTTCAAATAATGGGTGGATGGATGGATTCATTGTAAAGCGGCTGGAACTCTTATCCATGGATGGAGGGATGGATGGGTGGGTGGGTGGAGGGATGGAGGTATGGCTAGATGGATAGATAAAGGGATGGATGAATAGGAAGATGGAGAGTGGTTTTGACGAATGGTTTGAGGAGTGGATGGAGGGATGGATGGATAGGTGGAGGGGTGGAGGGATGTAGGTATGGATGGATGGAGAGATAGAGGTATGGGTGGGTGGAGGGATGGATAGGAAGATGGAGAGTGGTTTTGACAAATAGTTTGAGGAGTGGATGGAGGGATGGATGGATAGATGGAGGGGTGGAGGGATGTATGGATAGATGGAGGGGTGGAGGGATGTATGTATGGATGGATGGAGGTATGTAGGTATGGATGGATGGATGGATGGATGGATGGGTGGGTGGGTGGATAGGAAGATGGAGAGTGGTTTTGACGAATAGTTTGAGGAGTGGATGGAGGGATGGATGGATAGATGGAGGGGTGGAGGGATGTAGGTATGGAGGGATGTAGGTATGGATGGATGGTGAGATAGAGGTATGGGTGGGTGGGTGGAGGGATGGATAGGAAGATGGAGAGTGGTTTTGACAAATGGTTTGAGGAGTGGATGGAGGGATGGATGGATAGATGGAGGGGTGGAGGGATCGGTAGATGGAAAAGCTGGGAGAACGGGTGGGGGGGGTGGAAGAATGGAAAGATGGATGAATTATTACATCCATTAAATAAACAGTAAATGTAGTTAAAAGGCTGCAGAAGTGTGTAAATAGCTGCACATTTATGACAAAAAAATTGCAGTTAAATTTGCTGTGCATTTTTTGTGCTGCAAAAACATTTAAAATGACATTAAATTGAGCTCAGATTGATTTAGCATCAAGACAATGAAGTACTTTTAGTCTGTTCAAATTCAAACAATGCCAATGTTTAAGATTACAGTGTAATTAATAAAAATAAAGGCAAATGAAAAACACTTTTGCATGTGATTATACTATGATAGGTCTTATGAAATAAATAAGAAACAGGTTCCTTAGAATTATTTAAAACATTTATTTAAATGTTTTATGGCACATTTGCGACATAATGTGATGTCATACTTTCTTATAATTGAGATTTATTTAACCATTTGCACAAATGTGCATTTTATATTAGGCCTATTTAATAATTCTGAAAAAAATATGCTGAAATGTTCAATTTTGCATAAATTGTTCTGTTGGATGTTGCTGGAAAGAAGGTGTCAGCCCCTATCTATGCTCCGCCTACTGTATTCTTTCATAGCAACTGTTGCTAGGTTGGACTAACTTTGGCTAATAGTAGCTGGTGATACAGACTGACCTTCCAACCAGAAAAAAACCCCAAAGGCTTCTCCTGATCTTATTCACCTGCATCCAGAATGAACATATTTGGAGTTTACAATTGGGTTATTCTGACTAAATCTGGCGTGATACTCACCAAAAGCAAATCCAAATCCATAGTTTGTTTATTAAGTACAGGACTGAGCAGGTCTGTTCGGCGGCTCCTTGCTTTCTTTTTTCTCTTATTTCTGTTGGAAGAGGCTCCAGTCGATACTTCCATCTCATAAACTGAGCTGATGCACAACTCTGCAAATTCGATTATGGGAGCATTATGCTGTAAAATACACTGGAACCAAATCAAGGCAGCCAGTCTAATTTGTGGCGGATCAAATTTCTGGCAGCAATTTTTTCCAATTATCGAAACATGATACACGCAGCGTCATCACATGTCACAAAACAAATAACAGCTATCGGCCACAACATTTAAACCGCTGGCAAGTGAAGTGAAAAACGCTGATTATCTCGTTTTAGTGACTTCTGTTGAAAGGTGGGCAGTATAAGGCAGCGAGTGAACAGTTATTAAAGTCGAAAAAGGGGGTCAGAACCTACCAAAAGTGCTCCAAGGAGGTTCTCTGGTGGTTGTGGGGTCGGTTGATTTGAGCCCACAGAAGATCTGCTGTAGAACAAACTGCTGTAGAAGTTCATGCTGCTCTGGTAGAAAGGGGCCAGAACACAGTTCAGCACTCCCTGCAGCATATGGAGCTGTGTAGCCGCAGACCGGTCAGATTGCCCATGCTGATCCCTGTCCATCACCTAAAGCTCCTTCAGTGGACATCAGAACTGGACCACGAAGCAGTGGAGGTCTGATGAATCAAGTTTTCTTCTGGAGAAGAGAAGGACCAAGATGCACTATGTGGCAAAGGTGAGGTGGTGGAGGCATAGTGATGCTCTGGGCAGCTGGTGGTTTAGGCATTCGCCCCGTGATCAGAAAGTCCGGGTTCAATTCCTAAGAACGCTAGGCACCTCTGAGGTACCTTGAGTAAGGTACCATCCTCACACACTGCTTCTCGGGCGCTGTGTTCCCGCTGCCCCCTGCTTCACTGGTGAATGGGTTAAATGCAGAGGAACAATTTCGTGCTGTGGTGTGTTCACGTATGACCAGATTGTCTCTTTCACGTTTTACTGGAGACCTTTGGGTCCTGCGTTCATATGAATATTTTTTGACACACTGCAAACAGAAGTTCCGCTGTTCCCTAATGGCAGTTCTTTCAGCAGGATGACACTGCAAACACAGGATATTCTTTCAACAAGCTGTGAGCTGCTGCCAATGAGGGGCACCCCCTTCCTCAGTGGCAACACTAGCAGTTGGGATTAGAACCCACAACCTTCTGATTGCCAGGCCAACGCCCTAACCACTAGGCCATCCAATCTGACCACACGTCTATGGGATGTGTTGGACAAACTAGTTTGATCCAAGGTACAGAACCACAGCACCATCAGAAGCTTTGTGGAGTCCTCAAGGGATCAGAACAGTTTGGGTGGGACAAAGCGGACCTGCACGATATTACGCAGGTGGTTTCAGTGTTATGATTAGTTGATGTGTGTATTTGTTGCTTGACGGTTGAGTTAATGTTAAACCTGCATTTTTAATCAAGAAAATTAAAGTATTCTTGCATTATAAAGCTGAAATCCCTCGAACCCGTCTCGAAACGTGTATAAACTCCACATTCTGCTTCTCCGTTCTCCAATCGGTCCTCTTCTCTCTGGAGGCCGACTGTATTTCAGGCCCTAATTGAACAGTGTTCTCCATTTGTTTTCTTCTTTTACTGGAAAGAAGAAATGACTGCTCCCAGTCCTAATGGTGGAAACCACAAGTGATGCTTGCGGGTTGTTTTGGAACCGAATGCTCAGGCAAATGTGTTCACGCCCACTGGGGGTGAAATAAGTCTCTGGATGTTTCTCTGGAGACAAATAATCTATTCAGAAAAGCGTCTTCACCCCAGAGAAAGAGATCCATCCAGACCAAGCCTCGGTCGTAAACGCGCAGGTGCCGTCCGCAGATGGGTATTGGGTAATGTCTGGAAATAGATTTCAGCCGAAGCTTTAGGAATAGGCTTGGTTTAACTCTGTGTAAGAGCCTGTTTGTACAGTGTCTCCTGAGCTGAGCTCACTGGGGTTTTTATGCCATTGATCCTCCATCTGCATCGTGTTTATGTTCTGGATTACGTCACATAAGGGGAGGCTTAGAGTTGTGCCTGTTTCTTTACAGAATTGCTAATAGATTTAAGCAAACATTTTAAAAGTGGATTCCACAAATATTTCCGAATTTCTGCACAAGTAAGTGTTTAAGGCAAATGTCCGGGTGACATCCAAAGGTGACAGTTTAATATCTAGACATACATATTTTTGCCAAAATCTTTAGGAATCGCTCTGACTGTGACAAATATAAAAAAAAATACTCTTAAGGCCCTGTGCTGTTTTACCATCCTGAAAACCACATTGTGGTGTTTTTCATGTGCCCTTGGTCTGCCATGATGTTCATATTCTGGATTATTTCTCGTAAAATCAGGCTTAGAATCGAGAGTGTATTGACTGGTCACATTGTGCCTGTTTCTATACAGAATCGCTAGTACATTAAAAAACAAACATCTCAAAGGTGAATTTCATTTTTCAAGAATTCTGCATAATTAAGTTCAGAGTGGGTTTGGTGTGAGAAGCTCAGAAGTGTTCACAGTGGTGGTGCCTCTGAAATCTCCCTCACAGAAAGCTAGTCCATGAAAATGGTTATGGTTTCGCTGCCTGACACCTGAGATGTTGTTTTACCAGGATTTTGATTGAACATTTTTTGCTTTTTCAAATGCTGATTCATGGCAGAGAGAGGGAGGGGTATTGTAAGACTCCCAAAAAGGTTTTTTTTTAAGTTCAAATGTGCATGTACTGCTTTTTTTGACAATGGGGCTCACATTTTACACTAAAAAAGTTCCACTTTTTAAAAGAAAAAGCCGTCTGTGTTATCATTATATGGTCAGTATCACTGATGAGTAACAGGCGATATGTTGTGCAGCTCTAGTTCAGTTTTACCAAATGAAGACCAGCAGGCTGTTTGCGTGGGGGTGATCTCCCAGTCTAATAAAACGCAGGGCCTGCGTCGCATAATGACCCGGCTTGAGAAAGTAATGGGAATTTGAAAGAAAAAAAAAAAATCAGCTATTTCACACCCACGGACTTCCTCCCCTCCAATGGGACGGAGCGGCCTGTACACGCCTGCTCCGAGATATATGAGCCATGACAGGATGATTAGACACTGACAGGCCTTCTTTTGAAGAGAAAGGGCTAAAGTGTCTCCTTTCCCTCCCTGCTCTGGCCAGAAAACACCATGTTCATATCTGGGCCAGGCGGGAAGTGGAGAGAGCCTGTGCTGGTTAATGGTTTTTTTTGTTTTCTATATCATAAATCCTGTAATGTTGCTGCTGAAGTGGTTGCATCAGACTGCTTCAGTCAGCTGTTTTCACCCCCTTCGTCTTCCTTACAGGAGAGGAGAGAAGAGTGAGATGTTGAAACGGAGGTTGTGGGTTTTGGATGTGAGGTTACCCCCTGGCAGCTCAAACATAATGGAAGAGGCCGCTAGCTTCAGCACACACTGGGTGACCTCAGAAAAGAGCTTTGGTCTGGTTGAGTAACTTAACAGCACTTTTTCTGACACACCACACATCCGAAAGGATCCACATAACCCTTCTAATCAGAATCAGAAAACGTTATGGATCTCAGGGGAAATTGCTTATATTTCAATCGCGTAGACACTCGGTTATAAAACGATATAAAATATAAAGTCTAAATAAGTTTAAACTAACTACACTATAGCTATAGACACATACATATGATAGATAAGTCCTTTACAGTTAGTTACTGCATGTAACAGAGATCAGTGGTAGATAAGTAATATTGACGTGTGGAAAAATTGCACTATTGTACATAATAATAGCAACATGATCGTCAGAAATGAAGTAATCAGCCACTTTAAAGGTTAAGCAGTGCTCAGCTTGCTTATATAAAATCCATAAAAATCTACTAGAACTGGATGCCTGAAGTCCCCATGCCCACTTCCAAGCATCATCTAAAGCAGTGGTTCCCAACCTGGGGTCCGGGCCCCCTGAGGGGGGCACGAGAGATCAGTGGGGGGGCGCACAATTTTGTCAGCACTGACGATACTGAAATTCTATTAATAAAAACATTAAATTCATACAATCCCAGTGTCTGAGAAACGTAAAAAGGGTGTGTGTGTTTGTATAAGAGTATAAAAACCTACAACCACTGTTTATTTTTTGCAAATAAAAGTGTGTAATTTATCACTTCATTATTTTTGTGCGTCTGTGCGGGTAGGAGTTGGGGTTGGGGGGCCTGGCTTGTCTTGGACACAGGCAAGGGGGGCTTCAAGGAAAAAAGGTTGGGAACCACTGATCTAAAGGGCTGTTAAGCCTTCAAGCATTGAACTGTAGAGTCCACCGGAGTGATGGAGCTCCATCTGTTCTTACTGGGTTCAATTTCCGACTGGGTTTAAATCATTGTCAGTGTGTGCATTATACTCTTATTATCATGTGTAATAATATACCATGTCCAATATAGTGCAATTTTCTTATCGGGTGCTAAAACATGATCATTTTTTGCAGCATCTTATGTGCAATAGTCTTGCAGTTCTCTTTTTAGGGGCTAAATCATTATGTCCAGTATCTTATTATTATTATATATAATAGTCTTACCATGTGAAATATCACTACATATGTCAATACTGCTGATATAGTACTGATCTCTATTATATGCAATAACAGACTCCTAACCACCATTTGTGTTACCAGCAATTCAGTTAAAGTTATTTATCTGTAGTATTTATTCCCCAGCATTTGTGTCTATAGTAGAGTGTATTTTCATATTGGGGATTTTCTGCAGATTTATTGTATTTATTTATACAATGTTTATATTATTCTTGTCTCTTTGTGTCTGTGCAAGGGATCAATAAAGTTTACTCATTCTGTTCTAGTTCCTTTGGGAAGAGCTGGAGTGGTGTTTGAGAAACAGAACTAACCGTTCAGCAAAAGTACTTGACCTCACTAACGCTTGCAATCAAATCTTCACAGCAACGTTCCTACATCAAATATCCTTCCTAGAAGAGCAGAGGCTTCAAAGTGTCAGAGGAACTAGTTCTCCACGTGATGGGTTTTACTTTCAGAAGTGTGAGGAACTTATAAATGCATACCAAAAATGAGCAAACGTATTTTTAAAGCTGCTACTATCCAATCATTAGCTATATTATTGGCAGACTGTGAGGTTGATCTTTGGTGATGCCAGAACCATCCATAACCAGGAGGCAAACAGAGCATAACTGGCCTCCCTCTCCCACTATTGCTCAGCAGCCATGCTATGCAGGCTAGACGTCTGTTAAAGTAAAATAGCCCCTTACAGTCACGTGTGAACAGACCACACAGTGTGAAACTGTTTCTCTGTATTTGTCACATTCACCACGTGGAGCTCTGGGCTGCCAGGAACAGGGATGCCTGGACAGCAATTTGTGGGGACGGCACCTTGCTCAAGGGTAACTTACTGGTACTCCTACAGTCCTGGGATTTAAACCAATGGCCTTCTCATCACAGGGGCAACTCCCTAACCCAGGGGTGTCAAACTCCGGTCCTGGAGGTCCAGCACAGTTTGATGGTTCTCCTCCTCAAACACATTCACTAAAACGGACAAACTGGCGAGATGAACCAGGTGTTTCTGAGCAGGGAAATGACCATGGCCCTCCAGGACTGGAATTCCACACCCCTGCCCTAACCACTTGGTCACCAGCTGCCCCAAAAGTACCGACTCTGGTGGGACTCGAACCCACAACCTTTGAATTGCCTCCTTCAGACAGCTAGAAGTCCAATGCGCTATCCATTGCGCCACAGAGCCTGCTAGAACAGCTCACAGAATGAGCAGTTACTGTTCTCCTATAATGGTAATGGGACGTCCTATGGTGTATCCTTATATTATGTAGCTCCATGGTCCTGGAGGCACATTGTTTAGTTTAAATGTGTATATTAGTTTTAATGTATAATGTATATGTACAGAACCTGGTCTTCACCTTACCATTGGCAGTGTTGAGTGATGACTGAATGAAAACTAGGCAAAATGGCACTTTTTCCTAGGTCTACAGGAACTGTGCTGTGCCCAATACATACTGCGACGACACAGAACTTCGATCACGTTTTGATGTTCCAGTGTATCTCAGCCTGGTAACAGAGTTTCTGACTCAATTCTCTCCCCACGATTTATGGCCGGCCAGCCGAATGGGGCATCCAGGGAGTCGAACCAGCGAACAGTTTTTCAGTCTAAGCTGCTTTTATTTTTATAGTCTTGTTTGAGATTTTTTTTCTTGCTGTTGTTTAGCAGTGAGACAAAATCTTTACCCAGCTAACTCAACACAGCTAAACCAGACAGTCGTGCTTGTATTTCATCGAATCTCCAGTTGTTAATTTGTACCTCCATTGTTGTTTTTTGTGCACAGTAAAAAAAAAACCAAAAAAAACCCCAATGGCCTTGTTGTGATGGCAACATAGAGCATAGAGACCATAGCATTAGACCATAGAGATAGCAGCGATGCAGTCAGCTCGGCTGCGGCCCGCTTTTGGCCCTTCCGTCGAGCAGCTCGGGTTCGGCTCAGGTTTGGGTTGATTTATTTGTAATGGAGAAACATTTGTTCACACTACAGCACGGTTCCTTGTGCCAGTGGAAAAGCACCATTAGATTGTATGTGGTTTTGGACTCAGCCTTGATGTCTGCCAGGCGAGAAAACCTTTCCCAGTGAAGTCCAGTAATATATCTTTATCCATTTTAGCAGCCTTGATCCATCTCCAAGCACAGGTTATCAACTAATGTAAAAAAAATCCAGTGGTCAAGGGTCAAACTCTGAAATAGTTACATCCAGCATCTCTTCGGTGGTTCTTTCTTGCCTCTCATGTCATTAAGGAGGCATTGCTGAGGCCACATCCTGCCTTCCACCCACCAGCAGTTAGGTCTCTTGTGGGAAGACTTCTGTGGAAGCTCATCTGGCTCTTATATTTCTCCCACCAATGCAGGGGGATTCCCTGGCCCGAGGGAGTGGGATCGCAGAAGAAAGGGGAAAAGTCCAGGAACAGGGGATGCGTGGGACGGCAGGAGGGAGGGCCAAGTGCCTCCTGGGGTCTGGGGAAGCTCCCTGAAGTCACAAGGTCAGAGGGACACTGTTTCCCGTCGTCTGCCTGGCCATTTGCCCGGTCCACCCAGCTGGACATGACTCAGCACGGTATGGTTTTCTTACAATCAGGGTGTGTGGGGACAATGTGCAGTCCACACATACACACATATAGCACACACTACAGGCCCAAAGAAATACTTCTTCTGTTCAGCTTATAAAAATGAACTTCCCAACCAACATGACAGTTTACTGACTTCTTGTTTAATCAAGAATGTAATATCGAATTTTTCATTGGTTCTGCAGTGGTTCGCTCTTAATCAAGTGTATTGTATGGTAAACAGAGTCAATGCTATAAGCTAGTTCATGGCATAATAATATAATAATCTAATTAAACGGAACAAAGTCATTCTCAGTGGTCAAGGCGTTGAGAGCATACAGTACAGTGCAAAAGACTTAAGGCCTTGCGATTGTACAGTACTGTGCAAAAGTCTATGCAAATTGTTTTAAGTCAATTTTCTTATCATGCGATAATTACTGTGTCATTCTGAAAGCAAAGTTAACATTAGAGTAAACAAACAAACAAGAAATCAGTCAAAAGTATCAAGATTTGTTCTATTTGTAAAAAAAATAGTTATTGCGTGAGCTGGTGAGGAGAACACAGGTTCGGTTCCAGATTCCTCCCTGGTTCCTCCAGCCGTTGTTTGGATTTTGAAATTCCATCAGCAGCTCCTGATTTAATTTAATGAAGTCAAACTAGGTTTCTGATGAAACTACGGTAATACTGGACTTCCAAAAGAACACCACTGTTTACTGGACATTGTTGTTTGTATTTATTCTTTTTAGTTCTAGTATATTTAGTAATATTAAAATATTTTTGTACAATGCTGTATGAAGAGGACAGGAAAGATTCAGCCCCAGTATTAGTAAACTGTACGGGAGGGGATATTTTTACTCGGCCACCCACACACTACAGCTCCAGGGACGGAGCATCACGGGGCCTAGAGAAAGCTCCTGATCAAGACCCCACGCCCACCGTGTGTGAGATAGGTCCCTAATCACTATTCCATTTACTGGAAAAGCTTTAGTACTACTACAAATTGCTTAGCTGTTTTAGATTGTCCTGCTGTACTATATTATAGAGTGCATGAATTACAATGTATGCATTTATTGCGTTATATCATTATAATATAAGAATTATAACAGCCATTACAATATAATACAATTGTTTTGTAATTTAATATAAAATAGTATGACGTAATATATTGGACTGGACTGTTAATAAATACCTTATAATAGAATTTAATGTGATATAATACAATTCATTGTAACAGAATATGTCATGAAATGTCTTTTTTACCGCACTGTGTTGTATTATATTATTAACCTGCTAGTCTGACTTTTGCTCACTAAATTAGGCTCCAAAAGCCTAATTAATAATGAATGATAGCACACAACAGCTGGCCCCTAGCCTTAGAGTGGAAAAATAAACGAGCGAGATGAAGGACAAGAATGATGTGTTTACAAAGACCATATGTATCTACACACAGAGGGAACTTTCACACATGGATGTTCAGACTCTTCATCCTCCATTGTCTGCTTGGTTTGGCTCCGGAGAGCGTGCAGAGGCCCCTGCAAGAAACTGTGTGTAGGTGGAGGGTCCACACAAAGAGGGCCTGTGAGTCACAGAACTTATAACCTGACACCCATAAAGCTTTCACTGCGCTGCGCGTGAGAAACATTTACCCTGATTTTGACTCTCACTGTGCTCCCGTATCTGACCCCAGTATTGACGAACAACCCCCCCACCCCCAAATTGTCAAGTGAAAATAAGTTACACTTCTACATTTTAGCAGTTTTTACCGATTAAGTTCAATATATTGGTTAGATAGTTTGTACAGACAAAGTATGACACTAACGGTGTAAGTAAACTGTTGCTTATCATGGGGTAACATTCCAAGAGCACTTGCAAATAGAGAAAAACGGGTGATGTGGTAAATCAAGTGCCTAAAAAGTGCCTATTTATAGTGTAAATCCTAAACATGCCCCCAAGTTTGCTCCAAAAACACTATAATTTATTATTTAAACTCATCTTAATTCATTACCCTGAAAGACAATGTAATAGTAAACCTGTTTCCATACTTTACAGTTTATACAGAACTCCCGCAGTGCTTGAATGTAAAATACAGATGTTGCCCCTGATATTCAGTACAAGTACAAAGTAGCAAAAAAAAATACTTAAGTACAGTAACAAAGTCCGTTTACTCAAATACTTTACACCACTGGGTATGCGCTGTCGTTTTCTGATCTAATTTACAGCTGTTAAAATACAGGGCTTTAAGAAAAACTAAATGAAAAACATGAGAACACTCGAGACGCTCCACAAGAGAAATGTCACAGGGCAGCAGCCAATCAGCAGCTAGGAGAAATAAATGTTATTCTCAGATTGGCTACTTTCAAGCCTCCCACCTCTGAGTACAGCTGACTGTGACTTCCAGGCCTCGTCCACCACGCCCCCTCGTCCTCATGCTGGTTGTTTATGTTTGGGTTGGTGGTGGCCTAGTGGTAGGATACTTGCCTCCGAACCAAAAGGTCACAGGTTCAAATCCTACCTCCAGCACCACCACTGGGTCCCTGAGCAAGACCCTTAACCCAAAGTTGCGCCAGGGAGACTGTCCCCTGTAGTTAGAGAGTGGAAGTCGTCTGATAAATGTAAATGTAAATGGGTTGGTGCTGAGCAGTGGAGGCTCATCCAGTTCAGGTGTCTGATTTCCTTGTTAACCGCTGCGCCTAAACATAAACAACCAGCACATAAACAACCCTACGAGGGGGCGTGGCAAGTTCAGGCCTTGTTCAGACAAGGCCTGAACATCATAAAAGCAAAATAATTTGGAGGATAACTGGTTTCCACAAATGTGTGGGTTTGTCCGCAAACAATTATTAGTTCGGTTTTAAGAAAAAGCTATATAAGCTATAGTGTTGTATATCTATATATAGATAGATAGATAGATAGATAGATAGATAGATAAATACACACACACATGTCTTCCTTCACAATGACATGAGGGAAAGACAGAGCAAGGAAAAGAAAGGAAACAGAAAGAGAGAGCAGAGAATCCTTATGGGAGCGCTCCAACTCCAAGGACAATTGAGGGAGGCGATCAATATTCTGCACAGAGACATCAGCTCTCTGTGACACATTCACATTATCCCTCCCAGATCTCAGCCAGCTGAATGCAAACTGTACGGCTCATCCAAGTTCAGCTTTTCTTATATGTATGTGTGTGTGCAGTGGGGGAGGGGATATTTGTAGCGAGTAGCTTGAGATATCTCCATGATATCAACTCATCAATTAAAACGGTTAAGAATCAGCCATGATTTGTTATTAAATTATTAAATTCTCTCGCTGCTTTCGATTGCTGTCAGAAACATATCCTGAATATATACATATATATATATATATATATATATATGGACCAATAGATGGATCGATAGATGGATAGAGAGAGAGTGATAGATGGAAAGTGCACATATGAATCAGTGTATTGACTATTGGCTTAAAAATAGGCAGCTAATAGCCTTACATGAGTTGTCAAGTTCCTTTTGAGCCTCTCTCCACAAACACACTATACCCCCTGAGAGAGGGAGATGGAGAGTAGATTCATTCGCCTTCTTGGGCCAAGTGTGCGATCGATAGGAAAGCCCTTGATCCTCTCCTTGCCCAAAACACACACACTCTCTCTCTCATTCTCTCTTTCTCTCAGTTCTCCACAGGGAAAGAGATATCACTGGGTGGAGAGGCTCAATTATGGATTTTCTCTGGGTTTTATTCTCTGTCCTCGACTACATTGTGATCAGCAGCATTGCGGCTGCAGGAATGGTGATGAGTACAGAAAGCTACACGGCAGGCGTCCCCGTGTGACCCCAGGCGGCCTGAGACTGTACTGCTGGTCTCTTCAGGGAAGGCTCAGCTCCCTTAAAGGGACAGTGGACAGTTTTCCTCATTTACAGTCTTCCACTGACCCCAGGTGTGGTCAATCAGACAAGCCATGTCTGGAGTACAAATTGCGCTTCTTTAATTTAGTTCTGCATACATACATATATATACAGTAACTATTTACTGTGT
>JBBJLR010020039.1:0-13204 GCA_037577145.1 Brachypetersius gabonensis
TATATACACATGAATAAATTACCATGTGCTACAGAATCACCTTTTCATCGAACTAAGCAAGATCCTTCAGTGACTGTAAAAAAAGTGTACCAGTCGCTCTTGAAACTAGTAAAAAATAAAGCCATAAAAACTAATTAAATAGTTTGATATCAGTAAGGAGCTTTGGCATGTACAATTCTGCTTTTTAGGCCACATTTTTAACCACTTCAATCACTGTTACTCTGTTCTCCCATTGTGGAGAAAAACCTCAAATGCAGCCCAAAGCACTAAATCAGCTCTTCTTTGTAGAAGCATAAATACAAACTCTCAGTCCAGGTATTCATCCAACAACCTGATGACAGCTGATAAATTCAAAACCTCTTCAGTCCTTCGAGTTACTTTAGTGGAATTCTGGAGGTCAGAGCAAGGGCTGCTTGAATAGTTCAGGATCACGTTCGCATGCTGTGAGGGAGCAGAGGAGTGTCTGACGTGACTGGCGTCACAGAGCCCTGATAGCTTGGAGAGCGAGGCACTGGAGAGCTGGGAAAGGAGGCTGCAGAGACAGAGTAAGAGAGTGTAAAGAAATATATCAATGCAAGACATTATAAGCAATACAAATCTTAAATGTGCCCCAAAACAACAGGTTTATTTCACACTACGGCAGTCAAGATACCAGGATTTCATACCAAAACTATAGAGGCAAAAAATAATCAAATAAATACATAAAACACATTCTGACAGACATAAAAGTGGACTCAAGTCAGCAACTAAGCTCTGGCCTTATTATCATCACTCTAAGAAAATCAATACATGAATAAAACCCATTAAATCAGTCTGTCAGTCATTTTTGCTATTTGCTCTGCACAGTCATTACGTGCAGTGATGTTCTCCTGCGGCTCACAGGGGCATCAGGTTCGACATGGCTTCAGATAATGAACCTCTTTTCGTAGAATAACCTTCAGTCTTCTGGACTGAATAAAAAGCTGTGACCTATTTAGCTGAAGATGCCAGCTAACTTCCTTTTAGGGCTGAACTACAGAATCCGAACAGTTCATTTAATGCATGTAGAGCTCTAAGCTTATAAGGCAAGGAAACCTGTAGGGCAGGGTTTAAATCACACGCTTAAAGTGAGCAACACACATGTGCCCCACCCAACAGATCACTTGTACTATTTTGAGGATGACAGCCTGGTGTTTAGCGGTTCATTGGGAAAAAGTAATGTGGTCCGAGTGACAGAAACTAAACAAAAACAAAGAAAGTGTGAGAGAGCGCAGTACTGAGGCTGCCACCTGCATCGCCATCCTAACGAAAATTAATCAGCTCACATATAAAAACACATCACCTACATATTCATTAGTATTCACCATCTGAAAGCCAAAAATGAGACATGCGACACCACACAGTCTCACAGTCCTTACTTTCACATGCACCTTTATACTACATCACCAGGAGAGCGCCACTCGGGAGTGGGCTAGAGACTTGGGACCTGACTCAGACTAGCATGGACTTATGACTGCCTCGGTCATTTGGTTGGGTTTAAATCTGATTTAAGTTTCACCTCTTTTCACATATCGCATAAACTGAATAAACATGGCAGCAGTGGAGGGTTTTAAACAATTTTGCATGGTCTGAAGGGATCAGCAGCTGGAGGAGAAAATAGAACCTAAACCAAAAAATGAATATATAGCTTAATAATATTATGGAAGTGTATTGGGAGCAACGTCACGTCACATGTGGACAAAACTCTTTCTTTAGATGTGGACTGATGGACGAGTCCAATTTGATCCACCAACAGACATAGCATAAGTCTATTTCATTATTCAAAAGTAATAAGTTTTTCAGCTGAGTGAATGAAGGAAAACCAGCAGCGCTAGACCTTTTCTAATGAGGAAGTGAACGACATTTAAATTCAGAATTCTGCAACTGATCTGATCGTCCAGACAAAAGAGCATTGTGTGAGACAATGGCAGGTTATGTAATGTTCCCCCATGAGCCGCTGATGAGGCTGAGGAACTCGCCTTTCACCTCTCTCATTCAGCTCCAGCACACTGCCTGCTGTCAGCTAAGGAGGGCTCTCAACAGCCACTAATACGAATAGGGAGCAATTAAAAAGGAAAAGCCCCGCGATGGCCGATGTCCTGTCCAGGGTGTTTCTCTTTCACCCTAAGAGGGACAGGATAGGCACCAGCACCCATGGGGACTGTGGAGTAAGTGATTTGGATAATGAAATAAAGTGGCCCCTTATAGTCCCATGTGAACACACCACAGCACACAGTGTGAACAGCGTGAAAGTTCCAAACCTCCAGCTGCCCCAATGGAATGAAATGGAATGTATGGGGGGAGGGTTTTCTGAATATATTACAAAAATTATTTTAATTCACTTAAAAAAAAAAAATATGTAAATTAAACATCATTAACCTTTTCAAGGAATAAAAGATCATGTAAAGGTTCTTTGACAATTTAATGGTTCTTCTAAGGTTCTTGAGACTTTCATGTTCTTCGCAGATTTTATTTGGAAATAATCCACAGTGGGACTTTTTTAAGGAATGACCAAAAGAACCCTTTCTTGCACCTTTATTTTGAAGGCAGTAACAAGCATTTAAGTGCAAGAAAGACCCATCACTCGTTTTAATATTTATCAGTATTCATTAGGCACTGCTTCATTTGATTTGACTGATTTACAGTAAAAATGAATGAATGAATAAATAACCGACCCAAGCTTTACTCACATTGATTACTGTTATTCCTCAGCTTTCGGGCTTCTATGTCATCTGACCTCTCCATTGAAATTTTCAGACCTGGAAGAAAAATGAAATTAAGTCAAGTCAGAGACATTTTACATGTTTTTTTACATTTAATTTTATAAATACATTTAAACTCTTATCCAGAGCGACATAAAGGAGTGTGCTGATGTGATGATGATGTTGGTTGAGCCTAATGAATAACTAAATTCTCTCATTAAATCAGTCCCATATTCCAGTTGTAGGAAATAAACAAAACTCGACTGAGCTTAAGAACAGCCAAACAAACCAGATCGGTTTTGAAGATGAAAGACGGTTTATGAAAATGAAACCAGTTTTACACAGGTTCAGGTTGCGGTTATGGTTCACTGGGTCAACATTTTCTTTCAAATGATAGGGGTGCATGTACGTAGACGACATCTGAGCAGGTAAAACAAAAGTATTTTTAAATATTGAATGAAAATATTTGCCATGTGGAAGTTTTAAATAGTTCCAACAACACCACAAAACAATTTTCAATATTCTGCTCAGGTGTTCCTGAGGGCGATCACAGCTCTGACCAACTCTGAGCTCATCAGAACACTTATTTCACAGATTTAGCCTATAGAATATGAGGCCGCTTGCATCTTATAGTTTTAATCTACCTTATGCTCACTGCATTTCATATAAGGGCTACAGCATTTAGTCGGTTTGAATGCAGAAATATCAGTGACTGGCATCTGTTTATATCTTCATTCTACACATTTCTTGTATCTCTTGTACTTGATGTCTACTTTTGTGCTTAATGGACTTAAATTTTAAATTCCAAACACTGTTTTAATTGAACAGGCTACTGTGTCTTTAAGGTTGACGGTATAAATGACCTGTGAACCTGGTTGTCCTCTATTGTTAGTCATTAAAAAACAATCTGAAACACTCCTTAAAGATTTAGAGCATAGGGGCAGGGAGAAACTGTTATTAAATATGCAGATATATGTGAATGTGCTGGTCACCATAGTGATTTTAGAATGAGCTGTTTTTGAATTTTTTCATTGAATAAGGCATATTGGATTTATTTATTTAAATATACATTAATGTATCCCTACAACACATAGGTGCTAAAAAGGTCAGCCTACTACTGGGTGAGACCATGTCTACATTAAAATACCATGAAACTGCATTTCAGTTTAAGTGATACTTTCATATTTGATATAGTGATGTATGATAAGGCAAAAACAAACTTATTTCCCAATATGCGAGATCACAATAGTTCAAAATTTACCTATGACAACATTACTTTCATGTTTCACATGCCACATTCAATTAACGGGGACTAATTTGCTCTGGATGTAATAAAACATTCGGTTTTATTACAACATAAATGTGTTTTTTGTCTAGATAACATTTACAACATTGGAAGGTTACCATGATTTTGAGGGGTGAAATTTCAAGAGAGGTCTAATCAAAATAAGCTCTGTCAGGTTTAAAAGACATATGTAGCCTCAACAGACACGAGCAGACACACTTAGGGACCTTGGACTCATTAACTTTTTTAATGTCAAATTAAATGTCTGCAGCTCAGATCGCTCCCTGATTTATGCACCAGGCCTGTCGGAATAAAGGTCTATGAAAGAGGCAGAAGTTCACGAGATGTTTAGGTTTGTCATGGTCTACCACAAGGAGACTGGTTGGTGCCACTTACTGCCGTCACTGACAAAGTTGGAGTTGCTCCTCTTGCTGCTGCTCCCTCTCCAGGTGTCATTTCCACTGTCCCTCTGGGGCTCCTGGGGCCTGAAGGGCAGTTTCTTCTTGCTCTTTCGGGTGCTGATGCGGATGATCTCACGGACGAGCCGGCACTCTGCCTCCTGCTCCCTGATGTTGTGCTCCTGGACGATATCTGAGATGAGCTGACTGATCTCCTGCGAGCGTTTCAGAAACATGGAGTCTGAGGTGCACTTGGCCAGCTCGTTGATTTCGAACTCGGAGAAGACCTCCAGGAGCTTCCGGGTAATTAACGAGTCCACGTCCTCGTCCAGGCCCTCGTCAAGGCAGTGCTCATCTTGTATGTTACTAAAATGGTTGCTGCCGCTCAGATAGGTTGGACTGTCCAGTTCCACTTTAGAAGGGCTAAACGAGACCTGCTCGTTGTCGTCCTCTATAACCGACGTGTCCACTTTAACTCCACCGATCCGAAGGTCAGTATAGAAGCCGTTCTTGCCTGGTGCGGAGGTCACAGCTTTATAGACTTCTGCCTCATTCCCTGTAGTCTCTCCGGACAGCAAGCAGGGCAGACGCCGGCACACCCTGTACAGCCCACAGGTCAGAACGCTGCACAAGAACGTGCTGCAGCTGCTCACAGACTTACAGGGAGCACAGACGCAGGATCCTGTCACAGGCTCTGCTTTGGCGTGCAGAAACGTGACCGCCTCCGGCTCAGTGGTGTTACCATTTGCATCTTTATAGCAAACTTTGTCGACTGCTCCAGGGTAGCGGTGCTCAGGTTCCACCGGGTCGACACAGCGCTCCTGGTATGGCCTGTTTTTGGTGCCGCTGCCCTGCACAGGGAGAGCCTCCCACCTCTCTGAGCCTCGGTCACTATCCGACATGGTACAGCAGCGTCAGGGTCTGTTTAAGACAACAAAAAATGGTTAAAAAAACCAAAAAAAGAACTAAAGAGCTGCGTAAGATCTGTAAGCAGGAACAGGTATTGATTAAGAAGTTGCTTCAAACATAAATAATGTACAAATAACACTTTTTATTTATTTTATTTTTATTAATACGTATCTTTATATTTAGAAATGAGACTATATTGCGTATTCATATTGTAGATTGTATATTATATTGTTTAGTATATTATTCGTTGTGTTACATATAGTTGTTTTATACTGTAAATGCAGTTTTGATTCAAAACATCTAAGGACTTCTTTGGCTCCACATCCAATCAATCAACTATAAACCTAAATAAATAAAAATATAAACAGCAATATCCAGCTTCCTGGCCTATAATGATCCCTCAAAACTGAAAATTAACAGTTAATCAGTGTTGGAGCTCATTCTCCTTTATGAATTCATTTAAAACAAATGTAAACAGCACATCATGGACTTTAAACAGTTTATTTTCTGCTATAAACAGTTTCAAGAATTATACAGACCATAACATCCCCCATCCCCCATCCCTCAGAGAGATCTAAACTAACCAGTTTGGTAGTGAGTTTGGCCTAAAAAAGAAGGCAGAGTTTTCAACCCTGAGAAATTAATACAGACGGTATAAGCCCACTAAGTTACTGTATTTCATTATTTATTTGAAAAGGGATGGAGGCCAGGTTTCATCTCACTATTAGGCCTACTTGTGAAAATCAGGGTCTAAGCATTTTGTTTCAATTTGAGTGGCAATAAAGCTGTAACATATAACAAACCACAAAAGCAACAGTACATTTCTGTTATGGTTTGAAAAATACTTTAGTAAGAAGGATTCTTCAGGTCACAAACTACATGAAGAGCCTTTGGTAATAAGTTTCGAGAATGGTGCAACGTTTGGTCTTACTGAAAAGTAAACAAAGAGCTAGTGCCATCGGGCACAAAACAAAACCAAAAAATATGGACAGCGCCTAAATTATAATACAAAAATCAGTCAGGAGTGAAATGACTCATCATCCCATCCACAGATGATGTGAAAGTAATTTACCTGTTTGCAGCGATTATTTAATGACCTACAACACTGAGAGGCTTTTCAAAACACAGCCCTGTTGATACACACATGGAAAAAAGTATTGGGACACCTGACCATTACACCAAAGGAACTTTAAAGACATTGCATTCAAATACATGGAATTTAATATGGAACTCGATCCCCCTTCGCAGCTATAACTGCTTCCACTCTTCTTGGAGGGCTTTCCACAAGATTTTGGAGTTTCTGTGGGAATTTGTGCCTATTTATTAACTTTGGACGAGGCCTGGCTCGTAATCTCCGTTCCAGTTCATCCCAAAGGTGCTGGGAGGGGGTTAAGGTCAGAGCTCTGTGTGGGCGAGCCAAGTTCTTCCACCCCGAGCTGATCCAACCATGTCTTTATGGATGTTGCTTTGTACACCGGGTCATGCTGGAACAGAAAAGGTTCTTCCCACAAATTGTGTGCACAAAGTGTGTAGCATGGCGTTGTCCTAAACTATCTTGGTACACTGAAGTATTATTAAAAGAAATTAAGAGGCCAGCTCAATTAGTTCGTTTAGTGTCCCAATACTTTTGTCCAACTATACGTAACGTCTACGCAACACCGAAGGACAATGGCACAGAATCGACGCCATTCATCAAAAAAATGGACAGCTTACGGAGTAAACTGACCACTGATAACAAATTCTTGGATGTAATCATTAGCCGTTTTAGCGTAAATGAATGAGCTGGAGAAACTTTACTCACGGCATATGGGAGAAATGTCCCAGTCCAGGAGAAAACTTTGCGGAAGTCCAGTGTTTTCCCCTCCGATTAGAAGACCAGGAGTTTATCGGTTATTCACAAAAAATAAGACAAAAACACTGCGTATAATTAGTCTAGTTCATTAATATGCGTCGAAAGAGAGCAAGAGGAGAACAAGTGATCGCCCTCATCCTCCCACGTCCCCTCCTTCCCTGTGCTGTTTGTGTTTTTGACCCACCTGAGGACAGGTGAAGTCCCGGCTCTGCCCTCAGCACAGGTGACGCAACGCTACGAATTGATATCAAATTATTAAATCATTTAAAAAAATCTAAAAATATTTAAATCATATAATGTCGAGACAAAGTCAGTCAATGTAATGTGATTTTTAAAATGTCTAATTTTCATAGTTAAATTTGAAGGTTTTTATTCCTGTAGATGGTGCTAAAGTGCTTCAGTTGCTGTGGAGACCGTGACGTTCTGTTCTCGTGCGGCAAAATACCCAGAAGAGCAGAGTCCACCCTCACTGCACTTTTACTTTTTCCGTTTCTCACACTAAAAGTGGAAATTACACTGATTCCTGCAAGAAATCAGTAGTGACTGGACATGCACTGTTGTAGAAGAACACCAGATGTTTTTCACTTCATTTCTTTAAAAGCTGTGTGTGTATGTATATATATTTTAACGGCCTAAAACAGTTTGGGCCTGAAACATTTTAATCCGTTTACTTGCAATCAATACACCACTTACACCATCTCTGTTCCAACCTATTCATCAACAGTATGTACTAAAATTGAAACATGTCAGTGCAACTGGGGCAGTTGACGGCCAAGAAGGTAATAGGATTGAATCCCAGGACCTTCCCCACACACTGCTCCCTGGGTGCTGCATTCCTGGTTGCCCTCTGCTTCACTTGCTGAATGTCCTAAATACAGAGAAAGAATTTCACATTGTTCACACCATGTGCTGTAGGGGGAACTTTATCTATTTTGGATGGTAAATAAAATAACTGTGATGTAAATGCTGTGGTCCTATAGGTTCCTATCATCACCACTGGACAAAAAAAGTGATATTAATTGTACCATTTCATATAAAACCACTTTACATCTGAATGTATTAAGCAAAAACCTGGACAAATGGAAAATACAAAGTGATTTGCATCTAGTCTTTTATATCAGAGGGCCCCAAACAGATCAGAGTCTGCAATCTCTTATTTAAAAAAAAAACACCACCACTCGTCTCGGTCGTGTGATATGGTACATCAAAAATGTGCCCAGTGAGTAAAAAACAATCACACGTTGTTTATAATTGTATCTGTACGTGAAAACATTATTTTACATTAAAATGGTCCGTGGTGCAAAAAAGTTTGGGGGCCGCTGCACTAGATCAACACAACAATGTTAGGTTAAAACCATTCTTCGGCTCTGTACAGAAAATGTAGTTTTATAAGACCCGTATGTTGCACATGAGCCTGAAGGGGGCGCTGTATTAAAGTGATGAACGTCTGAGACAGTACACACATGTAAACATGACCTTAAAGATGAATGACATTCGAAGTTCAGAAGTCAAACTGGTTACAAAAGACAAGATTTTTGTGATGCATTTTCTGTTAAACTACAACACAAACTTCCATTCCAGGCATGGACACCAGAGCCATTTCAAAATCATTCGTTTCGTCCTTCCCAACTTTTCCCCTCCCCCTTCTCTGCACATTTTAGTTTTTTCTATGCTCCCAACTCATCTGATCAAACAAACAAACCTTTCTGGGGTTAAAATACATGTAGGAATGAGAGAAACACCAAAATGTGGAAACAAATGCTGGACTCAGTTCACCTTCAGAGGTCACAAATAGCATGAAAGGAGAACGCACAAAAACTACACTGGGGTAGGAGGAAGATGGCAAGTTTGTTCTCTAGCTGACATTTAATAAGAAACTAGTGGTGCAGCTGGTGCCCTTGTGGTTCAGGAGTTGCCCATGTCATCAGAAGGATGTGGGTTCAAATTCCGAGACCGCCTGTGGCACCACTGAGGTACTCTTAAGCCCTGGGTGCTGTGTTGCTGGATGCCAGCAGAAGTAGAAAAGTCCCTCTGTAAGCCAGCTGCTCTGCTGTGAAAATCTACTGTTCAGGAACCTTTAGCCACTGTAACCTGATGCCTTCCAGACACCTGTCTCAGAGATGTTCTGTAATGTTCTGAAATTGGTTTCACAGCATCAAAGCAATGACAAGAGCCTTCACTGACTCCTCCACTCTTCAGTGACCACTGACCATGCTGAGAACTCGTGCCAGACATTGAACTCGGTAGGCTCCCACATTTCCAAGCTAAACGTTCTGGACTCAAGTTTGACTATAGTTGCAGAACATCTTTAGATGGAACTCACACCATGTGAGTTACTTATCTATAGTATTCATATCAAGCATTGGTGTATTTATGAGTGTATTTCACACAAATTTTTATTGCATTCATTTAAAATTTATATTGTTCTTGTCTTTGTGTCTCTTTGTAGTCATAAGTAATATCCTCCAATAAAGGTTTCTGATTCTGATAACAAGGTGGGACAACAGAGGTTTGAGAGTTTTTATGGGTTATGTGAGCAGTTTCAACAGTGTTTTGGAGGACAGAGTGATCTACAAAAACTAGATTTGGGGTTTTGGCTGTGGATGGATAAGGGGGATTAAATGCACTTGTATTGGGATAAATAAGTTTAAAATCAAATGTGATGAATAATAACGCACTTCCCTCTTGAGTGAACGGGAGGTGAAAGCGCCTTGGTAGGCATTTCAAAAACACCAAAAAGCTTGAGGAGATTTGTAAAGATTAGAAGATTTGCTTAGTCCAGAGCTAATACTGTAGACTGGAAGTTTTTTTCATGATACTAAAAGGCTTTTTCAACTTTAGATAAACTGGAAAATTCCCAGCTTCCTGTACTATAAGTGACACCTGCTTGTCCACCAATGCTGGATCTGGATTCATCCCTGTGTGGCTTTCTATGTTTGAAACTGGGGTTTTATCGTATTCCATTCATAGGCTAATCAGTAGCTCTATTTTTAAGTGTGCTGCTAACAGAGACTTGTGACTTGACTTTAGACTTCCTTCAATGACTCGAGACTTGCCTCGGACTCGGTGCTGTGATTCATAAACAATGTTCATTTCATGGAATTATTTATTTATATCTCGCACTCTCTCCAGCGACCCGAAAGCCGCTCACCTCGCCCCGGTGTCCCATTACTTGTGTCCGAGGTGATCGGTTTTCAGCTAATAACTCTCGAGTCGTTGAGGGAAGTCTAAAGTCAAGTCACAAGTCTCTGTTTGTGTGACTTAAGTGCGATTTGAGTCCGAGACTCCAGTCCCCATCTCTGGCAACCAGAGCCCGTTAGTAATATTTCTCGACGTTTGTACTCAGTTCAGCAGAACAATACTATGATTAGGTGTCAATAACTGTTCATTGCTTTTCAACAACTTTACTTGTTTCCTTAAGTGAAAGGAAAGGTTTGGTGAAAAGTGTTTAGCCCTCTATAGACGTTAATTCCTTCCTACAACCCTAGTGACATAAATTTGAGACGCCTTCCGGATATAGTGAAACACCTTCAGGATATACTGAAATGTTTTCACGCACACCAACATGTGAAAATCCTCACTACGCTATATGAATTTATGTTTGTTACACATGCATTTCATATATGCGTGAGTCAGTTTCACCTGTATCTGTATGAGCATTTCATATGTGTGTGTGTGAGGCCCTTTCACCTGTATGTGTTTCATATGTGTGTGTGTGCGTGTAAGGCCATTTCACCTGTATCTGTATGAGTGTTTCATATATGTGTGTGTGAGTTTTCAGTAGAATGGATGGATGCGTGACAGTTTCATATGTGAATGTGTGTGTGTTTCAAATGTGTTTGTGTAACAAAAGTCTAAAATATTTCCTAAACAACCCCTTTAGGAATTTAGGAACAAATATTGTGTTTTTTAAAATATGAACCAAAAAATAACATGAATATCCTACTCAAAGTTTAGGTATGTGGTGAATGACATATTAGGCTGTGTATTCAAAGAAAAATATGTTGAAGTGCCTGCTTGACTGTAGGGCAGATGAGACACTTGATGATTGGAGCACCTGGGTTGATTGTGCAAACTCTCTGGTTGCCTCAAAGATGCATGAGCATACCTTTCTGCAGCATTTGCACAATGCTCAAAACAATGTACAGCTTGAGAGCTGACAGTGGTAATTGACTGAGTGACTTGTTGATCTCGCTCTGCTTGCTGCCGCTGCAGATTAAGGAAATCCTGAAAAATAGCTTTCACCTCAGCTAATTGTTTTTTTTTTTGGGAGCCTGTTGTTGACTTTGCCTCCACATTCTTGAGACATTGGGTGGTCGGTCAGAATCTTCTGCTGTTTCCTCAGGCTGGTCCAGGGAGGGTGACTCTGTACTTGAATCATTTGTTGGTCCACCATCAGAGAGGATGAGTGAATCATTTGGTGGATGATCTATAAAATCCAGAAACTTCTGTTAGTATTCACTATTTAAAAACACTATAAACACCTAATTTATTTTACTTTATTTATTAAATTTTTTTACTTAAACATCCATAGCACCATAAAACATGTAATTCACATTCATCACAACATAAGTACAACATATCAAATTGAATAATCAATGTTTTTTTTTCCTCCAAAGATTACTAATACTCAAATAGATAAAAATGATTGGAAAAGGGTAAATTTGCCCATTAGGAGCACTTGGAAACCTATCTCTACAGCACTAGAGCAAGGTTCAGGGTTGAATATGAGGGTTTTTTACGTCTCTATGTCTTAGCTAACTAACAATGTGGCGCTTCTTGTGCGCATCCTGGGGTGATAAGGACTTTATTGTGGGTTTCTAGGTACAGAGAATTCATAGCTGGACCTTGAAGCTGAAAACAGCATAAGCAGTTTTTTGTGTATAAATACTTGTAAACAGAATGTAATCTTCATAGAGGGACTTCCCGAGTTAAGACTGCCTTGACTCGCTGGGGAGCTCTCTTTCTCTTTCTCTTTTTTGAGTGAAGTCTTTGTGTGTTGGTGGTGGCGTAGTGGGTAGGATACTGGCCTCTGGACCAAGAGGTCTTGGGTTCGAATCCTGCCCTCAGCACACCACCAATGGGTTCCTGAGCAAGACCCTTAACCCCAAGTTGCTCCATATGTTGTGCTCCAGGGAAACTGCCTCCTGTAGTTAGGGAATGGAAGTCGCTTTGGATAAAAGCATCTGATAAATGCCGTAAATGTAAATGTGTTTGCTGATTCTCCACCCCGACAAATTGGTACCCCAGATGGGACCACACGAGCGACCTGAAGGCTGGATCCTGGGATGGACGTCAACCCAATCTCAAGTCCCATGAAAAAGACTTCAGGGACGGAGAGGAGGATCCGCCGTGGGCTGCTCCAGTGCTGAGGGCGAAGAGGGGGGTTAGACTTACTCCACCCCATCCCAAGGTAAGAGAATCCTTCGCTCACTCTAAAGCTAAAGTGTGATTGTGCTGGTTTGAAGTCCACTGATTTGAGTCCAGAAAATTTAGTACAGAAGGGACTCCGGGAGGTGAGTCTGGTCTAGAAACCTATTTCAAGGCAAGAGGTCCAGCCTGGAATAGTGGGGTTTTCTAGGCTCTTTTTTTTTTGCATCTGGGTCGCTACCAGTTTTAAAGCAAAGAGGGTTGAGAGGTACAAGGTTTCTAGAGCCATATTGTACTAGGTATTAAGGTTCACTGGTGAGAGTGAATTATGGGTGGTCGTAACAGTAAAGATAGTAAAAAGCCTAAAGTAGCTGAGGTAGAGGTTCCTGTTATAGGTCCATGTGTATGATGCAATTCAAGTACGGTGTGAAGCAGTTAGAATCTGCTAAAATGGGAATTTTGGAATATTCTTTGATTTCATCTAGATACATTAAGAGAGTTTGGATTTTTTAAAATTATTGTTAATGTATTTTACTGCTGCTAAATAACTATACAAACACATATTATATTAGACATTGTAATGCGTCCTGCCAAAAAAACTCTCCAACGCATAGTGAGAGCAGCTGAGAGGATCATCGGTGTCCCTCTCCCCTCCCTCCAGGACATCTAC
>JBBJLR010020067.1:0-13201 GCA_037577145.1 Brachypetersius gabonensis
TCTCTCTCTCTCTCTCTCTCTCTCTCTCTCTCTCTCTCTCTCTCTCTCTCTCTCTCTCTCTCTCTCTCTGTAACTTTCCTATTAGCTGTTCGGATGTTGGACCAACTGTCTCCTAGTGGCTGATTGGATGTCGACGCGGCATAAAAGACTTACGGAGTAAGGCAAGAAAAAAGAGAGAGAAGGACCAGAAGCGGAGGAAAAGGAGTGTGGAAGGAGTTGTGCCTTTCACTCTTCCTCCCTTCTGGCTGGTTGCGTTTGGTTGTCAGTACCTGGTCGATATACTGGACATGGTGTATTTTTTTATCTGTGTTGGTTTATATACACTATATTCACCCTGTGGGGAAAGAGGGCCTTTGTTAGTCAGGGGGGTAGGAGTAGTTTATGTATTTTCTTTTGGGACGTAGGGAAGTAGATTGGTATTTTTATTTCTTTAGCTAGTCACAAAAAGGGGGGATTTGTTTGTTGTTTTGGCTGTTACCCTTTTCTGAAGAAATGGGTTTAATAAACCAACATTTCCATGGTACGTTTTGATCTGTGATGGTGTTTATTCCTTTGAATCATTGTTTATGTACGACCTTTTGAGCCAGGGTGTGAGGGTGAATGAGGGTAGCATTAATTGATTAGACTGCTTATGAATATATTTTTTAAAATAAAATATATTTTCTCTGATTATGCATATTATTTGCCTATTTCTCATTATTATTAGTGTTATAAACTGACTGTATAAACTGGAAGATATATAAACCTAAAGGGAGCATTAATCAATAGGGTAGCGTGAATCCATAAACTCAGCATAAATCATCAGAACCCGTCCATGGTCCAGAGTTTGAGAAACTAGGCAGAACCTATGGTATTAGTTAAATTAGTGACATTCTGAAATCTTCCATATTGTGTACACTTTTAATAATAACTTGGAACATGTATACATGACCAAATCTTATAAATGGCCAGTTATGTAGAGTGTACCTCACTATAGATACAGAGCTTGGAGTTGAAAGATTTGTGCAATGGTTTTGTCTTATTCTCACTTCCGAAATTCATTGCATATTTTCAACTGAATGCAAACCTAGTACATACTCAGATTCTTCCCATTTTTTATGCCAGACAGCAGTTGTTGCTTAAGTGTCAATAACAGCTTTACAACATTACAGGGGTTGCATTTTTGCACAAGCACTGTCAAATATACGTTGATCATCTATGCATGATCACAGATTACATTATGAATTTGACAGAGGCAGAGTTCTTGTGTTACTGAATTTCCTTGTTTCATTTAATGTCAGTGTGTTGCAATGTACTGTAAGACTGTACAGTTGTTGTATTATTAGCCATTAGCAAGCTATGTAATGATTTACTATGATAATGATAAAAAGTCACAACTCACTCTCAAGCTCCTTGTTGGAACCAGCCTTTTCAACAATAGAAGTGTATACAACCCCATATTTGTGAAAGAAGTACAATGTAAAAACCAAATAAGCTTAAATAAATAACAGAAACCAGTTGCCTACTTGATTACAGACTAAAAAAAATTATTTTAACTTAAATTTTAGTTGTTGTATTTTAAACTTACATCATCATGTCCTAATGTTTACATCACTAAAAAATAAGTTCACTACCAATAACTATTTATTTAACTCATTAAATTAAAAATTTGCACTTCTCTGTGTAGCACACCACACTGTTAGGAATTTAACTTAAAACATAAAACTAATAGGTATATAATATGATCTGCCTATGATCTGATCTACTAAACATGTTTAGTAAAATGTCAAGAACACTGTTTTGCCATTTACACACTGCACTGCTATTATGTAAAATACAGAAAAAAGTGCAAATGTGTTCCTGCCATCAGAACAAGTCAATTGTAAGGCACTTTAATTGAATAATAACTCCACAAACTGGATATTAAGTATAGCTTTACCTTCTAAATCTCCACAAAGTAAATGTATCAAATACCCAGTGCAACTGCAACAGTCTTTGCTTATACTGAAACCTGGCTCTTCCTGGTTTTAAAAGCACTGTTCAAGTGCACTGAACTAATCATCATCCCCCTCATACAGTTTTATAGATTTGTTTTTACACATTTATCATCAAATCTGCAACTTGGGTGACTGCTTGCCATCCTCCAGACATAAATTCCAAAGCGCCAGTGGGGTAGCTGAGATGTAGTCCATAGGTTGATCCAAACATTACCAGGAATGCATCAGAAAGTCTGTGGAGGCTGGCCACAATGACACTTTAAATAACAGAGTTTTTTACAGGATAGTTGTGAACTGGACTTTTGTCGTTGTCACTGATGACTGTAAGGAGGCTCACCAGACACACCCTGAAAGAATGAAGGGGGATACCGGTCACAAACTAATGCGTGGTGTTAGAGAATTAAATTTTTTTGTACAGCAATTTGTATCTGTAATTGTACTGCAAACTTGCTAGACACTGTGTTTTAAAACAGAAGGGATCTCATTCAATTTCAACCTGAACTGACTAAGCAACAGTGGCGAATCCTGCAGTACTGCAAGATGTGGCCCAGGATGCACTGAGAAGATACAGAGCACAAATTCTAGTATTGTCTGTGTTGGCAGAAAGTGATGAATGTTCTTCTATACATCATAAAAGGACTGTTTGTTAATTTACAAACATTTCTTGAATGAGACCCAAAATCTGGATTCTGCACACAGATTTAAATTACACGTTAGCTACCAGTGACAGTAAGTGCTTGAAGATAAACTGCTACCAAGCTTAAGAACAAAAACAGGAAAATGATGAAACCTCAGTACTGCCTTGAACAGAACAGAACCCACTTCATTTAAAGTATGCAAATTGATGTTTGACATATATATTTGAACAAACTGTTCATGTGGGCAGTTATTCAGGGAGACTCACTGTGCAGCTTCGAAAAAACCTAGATGCTTCCATATGCAGATACATTCACGGCATTTAGCAGACACTTTTTCCCCCCAAAGCACTTCCATTCCCTAACTACAGGGGACAGTACTTGAAGCAACTTGGGGGTAAGGGTCTTGCTTAAGAACCCAGTGGTAGTGCTGAAGGTAGGATTCGAAATTCTGACCATACACAGGTAGTACGCTGCCAGGTCTGAGGCCTTTGACAGGGGGTGGCCACTAGAGGCCACCCTTGTTTAAGTTTGAGGTTTTGTGGGTTAGGTTGGGGCTTTGATTATGTTATTTGTTTAAGCTGTTTAGTGTTTGTGTTTTGTGATTGGGTTTTGGGTTTGGGGAGTTTTGTATTTAGTTTGGTTTGAGACCGACCTGCAATGTCAGTCAACCCAGTATTTTATCTTGAGTTCCTCCTATCTCCTGTGTTTAAAATGAAGAAAATTAAAGACATATCTAGAGTTTTGAGTTTGGCTCTCAGGACAGTTTTGTTTCATATCTGTAGTGAAGAAATAAAGAAAGTAAATGAAGCACTTTGACTATGAATGGTGTGTGTGTGTGTGTGTGTATCTGCTTTTCGTGCGAGGAGAAGGGGACATGCCTGGTATTGATATCATGTATATCCTATAACAATAATATAGAATTGTGCTCACTGTTTACTGTGATGTTTACTGAATACTCCTAATTTTAAACAGCCCACACTTATTTAATGCAGTTAGACATATATGTGCATTATATACCTAGATTGTTATATCTACAGTCTAAATATTCCACTTGTATATTATTACAGCACTCATGTTGCAACCCTAATCTCTGCTGTATATAAGTATGCATACACTATTTCTTTAGTTACTTAACTCTATTTTAAAGCATCTGCAGGCTAGCCTTTAAGGACTGGCAGACTGGCTTGCCATGAAAAGCCTCAACCCCATTTTTATTTTTATTATCTTTCAGAGAAAAAAAAGTGTCTTACAATTTTTTGTGTGTGTGATTTACTATCTATTTGGGCCTAAAAAAACACCTTAAAATTAAAATTTCTTTGAATATATTTTTTATTTTTAATTTCCCAGAATTTACATTTACATTTTAAGGCATTTAGCAGAATGTCCACAGTAGAGGACGACAGGACAATCTGTGTGTGAAAATAGAACTGAATTTAGAAAAAACGTAATATTAACCCAAGAACACATTCAATTTGATAAAAACAATACAATCCTGTATCACTCTACTGTTGCTTGTTGATTGCAAGGTAAACGAAACATGTATTTTAGTTCAACAGTGAATTATAAGTCATAGAACATCCTGTGGATAGATTAGCTGTGATGGTTTTCTTTTTGGGAACAGCTTGCATTTGGTTCTCCTCATGTGTGTCTTGCCATTGCAGTCCTTGTTCCCAGCATGCAATCCCTCAAAGGACCATCACTGGAAAGCCCAGGATCTCTGCTACAGAACACTATAGGGCTCGATGGGGTAATTCCAAATACTTAACGGAAGATACAGCTGAACAAAATGTCCATTATAAAGGATATAAATGAATGGCCTGGGTCTCAGGAGGCTATATATATATTCAATCGATCTCTTAGATTAATGTATGAACATACTATTACACATATCCAGTTTGTACAATCTCTATTACTTCCTATATGTGCTCTTTTGAGCTTTTTCTCTCCTCTCTCTCTATCTGTCTATTACTATTGCACTTGTCTTTTAGCCTGAATTTGCAGGGACGCTTACAGTTTGGTCAAGGTAAATCTAATGGATTCAATTTATGGATAACGAGTCCAGATGAAGCCCATTCATTTGCCCTGATACTAAATAAAGTAATGTTGTGCCTTTTGGGTTTTATAAGGTATTAAACGTCTTGTGGTTATCTGTACATCCATTTGTGGATTTATGGTTACTATATTCGATTTATGAGCGATTAAGACATCAGGTGTTTGTTATCTGTATGTTGAATTTTAGTTTTATTCGATTATCTTCAGATGCGCTTTCCGGCGACAGGGACGCTTCTCACGGCACAACACCGATCACCGCACAGTTTCAAAAGCTTAGCAAACGGGACATAAAATAAGGTCTTAAATGGCAACAGGTACTAGCCTATCCCGAATCATTCATATGTGAGCACTGTCTGCTGGTTGAAAAGTACACGTCAGCAGACAAGTTGCACGGCACGTCAACCTACTCAGTATTCTAACGTTTTCCTCTTCCTGGTTTCGCAGCTGCTGCTCGTGACTGGTAGGTTGTCATTTTCGCTTAATAATGGTTTCTTGGAAATATAACATTTTAATTGCTGCTTATGTCGTACTACTGGTATTACTTGTAAGATATTTTTCCTTTTCTTTTCTCGCTCTCAGGGGTCATTCTGGACACATCAGGTTCACCTGACAGATGTGTCTGCATTACACTTGTTGCTCTGCCTTATGTGCAACAGAAAAACCGACCCATGAAGATTTTGTAACGAGCGCAGTTTAGGAAGAACCCAGACTACTTGGCCATGCCTTCAGCTTTCCGGAGACGTTATGAGACATAGATTGGGCTTTTTGAGGCTATTATCATCGCCCACTGTATCTCACTTAAGCAAAATGAGACTGCGACTTCTGAAGAAAAACGTGGCCGCTTTTCTAGTGATCTCTGTTATTGTGTTTATATTATTTTATTTTAAACTTGCGAAAACAAACGTGAGCGCTGTTGAAGATTTTCCACACGAAGGAACGGAAGCTGTTATAAACACCTTTCAGTATGGGACTGTCTCGAATATGAGGAAATCAGTATACGACATTAACTACTTGCAGCTTGTCCAAAATGCACATAAGTTTCCAGAGAAACCGGAAGTTGTGATTGTTGTGCAGGTTCATAACAGACCTGCTTACTTAAAAATGGTTATACAATCCCTGGAAAAAGCAGCTGAAATACACAAGTTCCTTGTGATTTTTAGTCACGATTATTTCTCAGAGGATATTATTGATCTAGTCAAAGAAATAACATTCTGCAAGGTACTTCAGATACATTTTCCTTACAGCACGCAACTCTATCCCAATGAATTTCCTGGACAGGATCCACATGACTGTCCGAGGGATATATCAAAGGAGAATGCCAGAAAAACAAGATGCATCAATGCAGAACACCCTGACTCTTATGGCCATTATAGGGAGGCCTCCATTGCACAAACCAAACATCACTGGTGGTGGAAACTGCATTTTGTGTTTGAGCGAGTGAAGATGCTTCAGGGCTACAATGAATTTTTAGTCTTCATTGAGGATGACAACTACATACTGCCTGACTTTTACCAGTTCTTCAAGTCAATGACTAGGCTTAGGAATACTCACTGTGCAGACTGTGATCTTCTTGCACTAGGCAATCATGATGATGTTTCCCGTTTTATTGAACTGTCTGCCCAAACTGAAACATCAGGATGGATGTCCACCAAGCACAACATAGGCATGGGGATTTCCAGAGAGGTTTACTACAAGTTAATGGGGTGTAACAATGAGTTCTGCACCTATGATGATTACAACTGGGACTGGACCCTACAAAACCTTTCTGGTACTTGTATACATAAACCTCTAAAAGTTCTTGTAGCCCGTGGTACCCGTGTTCTACACACGGGTGACTGTGGTCTGCATCAGGGTGAGGCTTGTCATCCTGACATGGCCTATCAAAAAGTGGAAACACACCTCAGGGAGGTTGCACCTGCCCTTTTCCCCATGACTCTAACCTTGACTGGTCATGGACAGGTGGACCACAAACCCCATATGAAAAACGGGGGCTGGGGGGATGTACGAGACCACACCTTGTGCATAAACTACGCTGCCCGACTCTGAAACAAGTGTTTAAATTGGTGTTTTTAGACAGCACATGCCATAAAAATATAAGTCTTACTGTTGCGAGTGCTAATTTTATGTTAATTTCCTGAACACACTGCACTGGTTTTACACTGAGATATTGCAAGCAATAGTTTTCACTTATTGATGTTACGACACAATGCATTGGCTAGTCTTTTTAATTACTGTAATGCAACCGATTATTCATCTGGCTTTTTTTAAAAATCCACTTTTGAAAATCTATTCTTCCATGCACAATACAAATATATTTTGTATTTAGATTGTTCTTTATGTCTTAGACATACTGTTGTTTATTTTATAATATTTTACCACCCAGGTATGTGGTGATTGTATCCTAGTTAATGTTTTTGTTGAAATAACTTTTTGTCGTATGTCTAATGGTTTTAATTCACTGGTAGCTTTGGAAGGAAACATTGTCCCTTTGAACTTCTTGATTTACATTACAGGGAACATATATTTTGCTCTGTACTTGTTGTTTATGTATTAATACATGGGACAAATCAACAGGGCTTAGCTATGCATTGTCTTGTCTATACATTTTTTCATATGTAGCATTCCTTGTGAGAGAGAGAGAGAGAGAGAGACAGAGGTTAAAATGTTATTATGGATTTATTACTACTGGTTTTTTTTATCTCATCTTTACATACTTGCAGTCCTCTAGATTATAGTTTCTGTTTATGACTGGCTAATGTTGTCTTTTTCTTTTTTCGTGATCTTTGCTCTTTGGGAAGGGAAGTGTTTACTCTTTTCACAAAAACAACTGTAGTGTTCAGAATAACTGTCCAATCTACTAAGAGACATGTATTTCTGTTTATTTAAGTTCTGATTTGGGAGATTTTTTTAAATTACGAGTATGAGGCACAAAAATACTGATTAAAGGCCATATTCAAAAGACCTGATTAGCATTTGCCTTGTAATTTGGTTATGTTGTAATGACCTATTATCAAATATATTTTTATTTGCTTTGTAGCAGTGAAACATTTGTTTAACTAAATCATTCAATCAAAGAGTCAAAACTGTATGCCATAAGCCATTTTCACACCTTCAGCTGAGTGATTTTAATGATCAAAATGTTTTGGATCCCTTTAGGTTCATAAGTATATTTACTTATTGCTTTCTGCTTTGAGTTTAATGTCATATTTTGTACATTTCAGTTTTGAGTTTTGATTTTTTTACTAATTAATTTTGTCTACACCCTATTTTATTAAATTTCCCATTAAACTAATCTGCAGTATTTTTTACGTTTTGGTGGATAAAGTAAATAAATCAAACACTTACTACCCAAAATTAAATTATATACACATTTAACAAGCCAAAACACAACTAAGTGAACAACAACTTTACAGAACAACTGAAGCCTCTTTAATAATATATATCCCCAAGGACAAAAAAAACTTTCTTTTGGATGAGCAATATGAAGACACATGCTGAACCAAGTGACACACATTAAGTGTAATTTTAGAATGTAGTGAAGCACTTTCATTTTCCAATATTGTTACTCCCTTCGTGGCTTGGTGGAAGTTCTGACCTGGACTTAAGAATATCATGTTTTTTGTTGTCAGGAAGAAATGAAAACTGACAAACATGAGGCTCAATCTAAACTGCTTCACAGGGAAATCCGATGAATAATAAGATTTTAAAAAATCCACAAGATGAAAAACTATGCACCAGTAGTTTCATTTTGGCAAATGCCATGTTTATTATTAATAATTTAGTTCGAATAAAAGAAGAAAGTGGCCACCAGTGAGACGTTACACTCGAAAAGCATCGTATAAAAAATACACTTATCTCCAAATAACTTACAATAAGTGTAATGGACAGAGTAACGTTACGATAACTGTAGCCACTAAACCACTAAAGGTAAGTTTTTGGGTTCTATTGATTCTCACAGAAAACAATGGCACTGTACTATTACATTTGTAACGCTGCTACGAAGCGCCAGGTAGTAACTTACTTGCAAGTACTGGGTTTAATTCAGTCACATGAAACTATTGTTCAATCCAAATGTTGATAATATCAATACCAACGCTGGTATTGATATTGATTGGTGACAATGTTACAAGATACTTTCCTATCGGTGCTTTAAGTGCCTCCTCAGCCGCAGGGCACTCTGCTCTTCGGCCCCCTCTTGTGTTTTGACGTAGTACTGTCACGTGACTCAAAAGCTCACGGGAAAGGCAAAAAAGTAGCACGCGTGCCCGCGTGCACACACAAACAAGCATAGACGGAGCAGAGCACACACACACACACACACACACACACACGCAGAGACAGAGCAGAGCACACACACATGCAGAGGCGGAGCAGAGCACACACACATACATAAGCAGAGACAGAGCAGAGCACACACACTCACACACACAAGCAGAGACGGGGCCGAGCATACACACACACACACACACACACACAAGCAGAGGCGGAGCAGAGCACACACACACACACACACACAAGCAGAGACGGAGCAGAGCACACAGACACACACAAGCAGAGACGGGGCAGAGCACACACACACAAACAGAGACGGAGCAGCGCACACACACACACACAAACAGAGACGGGGCAGAGCACACACACACACACAAACAGAGACGGAGCAGCGCACACACACACACACACACACACACTCAAGCAGAGACGGAGCAGAGCACACACACACTCAAGTAGAGATGGAGCAGCGCGCGCACACACACGTACACTAATCTACACTATTTTAATGTTGTTGTGAGACAACTATCAAATTCAATTTTTCACCTCAGCGAGGGAAATGTAGTGCTTATACTTCCAGTTTGCAAAAGCTACCTTTGAACTTGTTGGACTTGCCATCATTGTAACTCCTGGATGTTGGTGTGTGTGCGACTGACCGTGTGTGTGTGTGTTAGTGTGTGTGTGACTGACCGTGTGTGTGTGTTAGTGTGTGTGCGACTGACTGCGTGTGCTCACGTGTGAACACCCGCACTAATCTGCCTCTGATTGGCAAACAATGGAAATTTATTCAATCTAAGCCAATCACCACGTTCTCAGTTACACCACGTTTACAGTCACACCAATCATCATCACTGGTTATGTGTCCCGCCCCGGACCCGAACACACACACACACACCCCCCGGAGAAAGAGAGGTCCTATGGCTGAGAGAGACACTGCTCGCATGAAAACCGCTTCAGTGTTCTCAGTTATAGTAACGCGCATTTTATTGTCAGTAATGATAACGGCGTTGTAACTGGGAAACAGTAATTCGTTTGATTACTTGTTTTCAAGTAATTGGTTACGACATTAATGTACTATCAAAAGGGTATCTCACATTTCTTCCCCCTTTGTCTGACAAGTTTTCAGCCTGTTCATCACTAAAGCAAACATGAAGGGGCTTAGAGCCGATCCTTGATACAGTCCCACCTCCACCCTGAACTGCTCTGTCCATCCTACAGCACCTCACTGCAGTCTCACAGCTCTCATACAGGTCCTGCACCACTCTAATACATCTCTCTGCCACTCCAGACCTCCTCACACAATACCACAGCTCCTCTCTCAGCACCCTGTCAGCTTTCTCTAAATCTACAAAGACACAATGCAGCTCCCTCTGACCTTCTCTGGACTTCTCCATCAGCATCCTTAAAGCAAAAATAACATCTTTATGACTCTTTCTTGGCATGAAACCGTACTGCTGCTCACAAACGCTCACTTCTAACCTGAACCTAGCTTCCACCACTCTTTCCCAAATCTTCATTGTGTGAATCATTAGCTTTATTCCTTTGTAGTTGCCACAATCTTGTACGTCTCCCACCAGAACACTTTTCCTCCATTCCTCAGGCATCTTCTCACTGGTCAAGATCTTGTTGAACAACCTAGTCATAAACTCTACTGCCACCTCTCCTAGACACTTCCACACCTCCACAGGTACGTCTTCAGGGCCAGCTGCCTTTCCCCTCTTCATCCTCTTCAACGCCTTCCTCACTTCATCCTCACTAATCTCATCTACTTCCTGCTCCACAGCAGTCACCTCTTCTACTCTACCTTCTCTCTCATTTCAAAAAACTCTTTCCATCTTCCCATCACACACTCATCACCTGTCAGTACATTTCCATCCCTGTCCTCAATCACCCGAACCTGCAGCACGTCCTTTCCATCTCTATCTCTCTGACTCTCTATCAGATCATTCTCTCCCTCCTTACTGTCCAACCCAGCATACAAGTCATCATACACTCTCTACCTTCACCATCACTCCTGTCTGCTCTCCTCAGTCCTCTGTGTCCCACTTCTTCTCAGCTCATTTCTATCTCTGTAAATGCTCCTAGACTTTTTCGATCCACCACCAAGTCTCCTTATCTTATTTACTCCTTCCAGTCGACATACCAAGAACCCTCCTGCCTGTCTCCCTAATTTTCAAATACTCACAAAATCACTCAGGCCAGTCAATTTAAATACAATCTTTATTTTTTAGTGTTTCTCAAAACTCTCCCACTCACACAGTGCCATATATACTCAACATAAACATTAGGTTGTTCTAAGAATAATACTCATGCACATACATGCCTTATTCAGTTATGACTTCTCCTCTCTTCCACCATGACCATATAGAAAAACACTCATGTGCTATAAGAATAGCATAGGATAATCCTAGATCAACCTTTTCCCTAGAGGACGGCCATAGCATACCTAGAATTCCTATGCTATGCCCTCACACACAGACTAAAGCAGGGGAGAATACTTGTGTAAGGTTCAAATTAGTGTAAGCTTTAGCATATTTACAATGAAAGTTACTTATATGAGTATAAAACACACAATTAGTACATTTTTCCATCACAATGGAAAGTGAAAATTCTGTAATGCACACATATTGATAAAAGACTGGTGAACGTATTGCAAAAACTTCTTTTCATGCCGGAGCCTCAATTTCACTTGTACAGGCGTCTGTTCCAGCCTACACAGACAAAAAAGGAGAATCAGTCGTGTTTAATCCCCCACATCCTCCTGAAAACCAAAGGAGTACATTTACCACATCAGCGCCGTTCACACCATCAAACACTCACCTGTACCTCAGGATCACAGGAGGTGTTGGACTCTGCAGGTGGAGCAGCTCAGTATTCTCCTCCTCCACTGAACACCACACAGGAAATGGAATGTCAGGACTGCTCTAATGTACACACAGTACAGAGTGACTGTGATATTACCCTGAACATAAAGGCTGGCCATTCCTGCCACCTGGGTCCAACTGGATGCCTCCCTCTACCCCTCCATAAAGGGCCTTCCTCTGTTGTTGGCCTCTGCCAACTCCTAAGCAGGTGTGAAAGCTTTAGGAGCCCCTCCACCTGCCGCCTTCGTACCAGCCTTTTTCTTATTGACTTTGAATTACAGAAACAAGCTACTAACTCGAGCATAGACACACTACATCTCATAAAATGAGCAGAAATACTAATGCATTAACTATTAATACACCAACCTACCACTTGAAATTATGTTTGTATGGTTAATCTTCATTTGCTGCCAAGTATGCTTCCCCCACTGCTATTGCATCTGAAATGTTATTGTTAACACAAGATTAAATACAGAGTAACCTCCCAGTAATTACACTTTAGGTGGTATTAAATTAATTAAAAGGCCCACTTCTGACATGTGACATATCTGTATACCTTTATATTTATTTACACTATTGTATTAACTTTCAGACGTTTACATAGTATAATAAGTAAGAGCCAAGAACAATGGAAGTACTTATGCATTTACTCAGTCTGCAATGCGTTTACAAGCCTGCCTGCTTTTGTTTGGTTTGGCCTGAAGAACCAATTTCTGCTCCTCCTAGCCTTGCATGATATTGAGGCATTCTTTCTCCAAAAAGTACAGTGACTAGCACTGTTGAATGTACCCCATTTATAAGAACGCACACACCCATGATAAGTTCACGCTATTTAAACTACTCAACGTCTTATTGCGCTTCGTAGTACAGATTAACACCACCTGGGACAACCGTGACCTGTCAAGTGCAAGTTCGCAATTAACCATCGAGTTAAGTCTGATCTAGTTAAATGCTCTTCGTAGTACAGGCCCCAGGCTATGAGGGGCTGTTTAGGAAAAATATATCTCTCACTCTAAATGTGGAACTCCACACTTAGATGGGGCTCGGTGACCCCTTTCCAACAACCCCTCGAAAACCGTTAGTAGCTGAAAACCGTTTACCTCTGAAAAAGTAATGGGACACCGGGGCGAGGTGAACTGTTTTAGGGTCGCTGGAAAGAGTGCGAGATATAAATAAATAATTCCATGAAATGAACATTGTTTATGAGTCACAGCACAGAGTCAAGTCTCGAGTCGTTGAGGGAAGTCTAAAGTCAAGTCACAAGTCTCTGTTTGTTTGACTGAAGTGCGATTTGAGTCTGAGACTCGAGTCCCATCTCTGAAAACCAGAGCCCGTTAGTAATATTTCTCAACGTTTGTACTCAGTTCAGCAGAACAATACTATGATTAGGTGTCAATAA
>JBBJLR010020078.1:0-13201 GCA_037577145.1 Brachypetersius gabonensis
TCTCTCTCTCTCTCTCTCTCTCTCTCTCTCTCTCTCTCTCTCTCTCTCTCTCTCTCTCTCTCTCTCTCTCTGTGGAGCCGTACTCATGCAGATGTAGAACAACAGTTGGTGGGGCACAGTAGGTTCTGAGAAGCAGGTCGGAGGGAACTCTTTCCTTCTTTCCTCTCTGGCTCTCACTTCAGCTCAGCAGCTAGACAGAAGTCATCTTTGGTCCCGAGAGAATGGAGCCAGACACAGGTCTTGTGCATGAGGGTCCCTCCGGTAAGTGCTTGTGGGAAGAATGAGGGGAAAGAGGCCCCCCTCATGCAGATGCTTTCACTCTCCAGTCTCTGTGCCAGTGGTCAGGAGATGGCCAACTGCCAGCAATGTGTTACTACAGCGCAGGAAAGACTGGTTAACCCTTCATTGAGAGCAGTTACCTTTGTTTGCTGCACTATTTAAATGTTATTATGTAATGATGTTTAATTACATAGGGAGTTGCATTGCATTTTTATTCTTTTGTCTGGCTTTATTTTCAAGGACTGACAAAAAAACAAGGTCATAATTTAATGTAATGTGCTTTTTCTTTTTGGAAAACAGGACAGCAATAAGTTTTCTTCAAAATTCTATGGACAAGTATACTGTTTACAGAGTTTCCAAATTTCAAACATCACTTTTACTGAAACACATCAAACTTGAAACATGGCTGGCATCAATTTCCACTTGGTGAATGGGTTAAATGCAGAGGAAGAATTTTGTGTTGTGTGTTCACATATGACAGAATGGTCCCGTTACTTACTTACTTACTTTACTTACAAGGAAGCATCCATTGAGTGGTTCTTAGGGAGCCAAAGTGGTGCTCCTATGAGGAGTGGCACCAAATAAGCCTTATTTTTATGAGTGTGCGAGGCCTCCAGTGTCGTGAACCTGATGCTGTAGCTGGGGGTGGATGGCGGAGAGTGGAAAACTTCAGTGTTTACAAGCTGAGGAGTTGTGAAGGATGTTTATAAGCCGTTGTGTAATCCTGTAGGATGAGCTTAGGAACGCGTTTAAGTTCAGGCCAGCAGAAGAACATAACAGGCATAGAAGCTGTGTGCCTGGAGTGTGTCTGGATATGCAGCTGAGTTCTCTGTTTCTGCACACCACTCTTGTGGTTTGGGTTGTGTTTGTAGGTCAGCGTGTGGCGTGTATGAGTTTGAGGGTGAGAGAGCCAGACGGAGTAGAGAAAAGAAGAATGAGTGCGCAAATAAACCTAGACGGATGCCCCCCCTTTCCTTTTCCTCCACTCGCTCCTGTCTCTGAGTTGTACGCTTTTGGAACAGCATCTTTAACCAACTGAACACCAGGCTTATTATTTAGTTATTTATCTTAAGATTTATTAGTCTTCAGAGACTTCTGTGAGTTACTGAGGAGGTAGAGCAGTATAAAGGTGAGTACTGGCATGACACTGTTGCATAATGATTATTATTTATATTATTATTGGTGGAGGCAGTGGTAATGTGACTTTTTCTGTTATTATTGTTGGTGTTGGTAGTGTTATTTATATTATTATTGCAGCATACCGTGCCAGTTTGGACACATCTTATAGGAGTAGTATATTACAGTAAATAATTCAGTACTACTTTTTTCTATTAGTTTTTGCATCATTGCATCTGGGGGAACTCCAATCAATGCATAAAGGAAAGACAGATCATTGTAAATGTGCTGTCAGTTCACAGGACTTTTACAAATACAATTCTAGTACTTGATTGTATTTCTGAATACAGGAGATTACAGGAGTTTTTTTTTCCTGCAGATCAAATCCTTCAGGCTTAGGGTTTCAAATGCTCAAATGTTGCTAAGAGAACCAGTTACACTATGAACTGAACATCACATTACAGCAAATCCAGTTATTAAGACCACAAAGACAGTCATAATCAAATATCTATTTATTGCACTATGGAATGAACTCATTACTGAAAGACAAAGCACATCTTCACTGTGTAGTTTGAAAGCACACAGGGATTTTCTACTTTAAATGACCTGGAATGAATCTTGCTTTACATGATCAAGGACACAAACTAACAAAAAAAAAAAAAGGTCCGAGATTTCGGTCTGAGCTTTATTGAATTGATTCTTTTTCCATGGTTCTGCATAAAGTGTCCCCCCTACTGCACTGTTGGTAGTTCTGCCGAGAAGAAGTAAGAAGTAAATGTGGTTTGTGGAAGCGAGTCAGCTCCTGAAATATTTGAGGTGGAAGAAGGAATGAAATGTCTCTTTCTCGATCTACTCTGCTGGCGTCCAACAGGGTTACAACACCACACACTGGGCTCGGTGCCATAGTGAGAGAACCACAGAAAAAAGAGTGTAAGTCACACAGAGGTGCTGAGGGAAAGACAAAAGAGAAGGAAGGTGCAAGCGCGCTGGCAGTTCTAACTCTGAAGCCAACCCGAAACCACCATACAGTAGTTGGGTCCAACATCTGCGGTGCGCACACTCCAAACCCCAAAATGTCTCAAAATAAACCTAAATAACACACTGGAGCACAGCTCCCTGTAGACTCAGTCCCTGCCCCGCTCCGCTTTGCCACAAGCCCCTGTCAGAACTGCTGACAACTTGACATGACAGTCGGCACAAGACACAGCAGTGTTTCCCAAATGTGGTCCCCTGGAGGACCCCTGTCTTCATTATGGCGTTTTCCCTGCCCTAACACGCGTCTTCTCAGAAAGGGCTAATCAGGAAATCTAGAATTAGTATTGCTTTCCAGCTGAATGGTCTGACAAGTGGAAGATTGCGACACCTATGTTTAGTATACCTAATAGACAGTCAAAGTATGAGCTGCTCACATACAGTGGAGGGAAACCTTTGGGGAGAAGGGCCATTGACTTCTGGCAAATAAAAACAATCATGTTCATTTATTATTTAACAGAATCATATTCAAGATAAGATAAGAGAACGTAGGTCAGGGCTATTCAACTTTATTAGCAAGTGGGCCAGATATGAAAGTCACTGGGGGCCACAGAATTTCATGCTGTCCAGGCTATCGTTCCCAGGGCCCATTTATCTGGGGGGATGGGGGCTGACGGGATTCCGCGCCGGCCCAATTTTACCATCAGCCTGGTGTGCTGCTTTAACCGTTAAACATAGCCGCTTTAACGGCGTCCGGTTCTAAACGAGAACTTTGACCGTTATATTCGTGAGAGTAGATACATCAGCGAACTAAAACTACAGAGATCCTCCCCTCGCTGTGTGTGTGATTGGATTCTCCTTCGTTACTGCCAGTTCTGCTCTGCCCATTTTCTGACAAATTCCGCTTCTTTCGGCTACGAATGGCTAATAATTTGGCAACTTCTGTGCTCGGATTGGTTAATTTTATACAACACAGCAGTTGAACAGTCTTGGCAAAAGTTGCAGGGGACTACCAGCCAATCACTTTATTAAATCACAAGAATCACACACTGATTTACTGGCAGTCTTGTGGGCCATAAAATTTTTAAAAAATGGCCGGATCCAGCCCACGGGCCGCAAGTTGAATAGGCCTGACGTAGGTGGTAGGAGCCTAGTGGGTAAAACACTTCCCTTGGAAACAAGGTGACCACAAAGTTGCAGGTTCAAACCTCCACTTTCTGTCTTTAAACAAGACACTTAACCCTCAGTTGCTCCAGGGGGACTGTGCCTGTAACTAATGACTGTAAGTCGCTCAAAGAACATCAGTCAAATGCCCCTTTACTCTTTATTAGTCCCACAGTTAGGAAATGTGCACTGTTACAGCAGCAAAGTGGACAGAACAAAAAAAGAAAGAACAGCATAACCAATAGAATAAAAAAATATACAGCACAGTCGTATATTATAAAATCTGTACACTATACAAAAATTACATAAATATAACTATATAAGTTTGTATGTACTGTACGTATGTAAATTAATGTATATATGTATTTGTATATGAACGTATTTATGTGGTGACTCCTAGTCAATATTTTTGGTGAAACAAACCACCCTTCATCCCTGGCGCATGCCGCAAAACAAACTCAGTACCTCACCATGCACCCTGGGCAGCTTGATTTTCTTGCCTTAAGTACTTCACCTTCATGTTCTGCTTTTGCTGCCTCACATTTTCATGTATCTTCTCTCCTGCTCTTCCCTCAATCTTCTCATAGATAGTGTTAAAAAGCACTTAATCGTACATCTTACAAACACATAATAGTAATGTTTGTTTTCACGGTACATAATAATATTTCTAAAACCCAAGAAAACATATCTAACCTCTTTCTCGCCTTGTAAATTAATTCTACCTCATCTCCCAAAAATTGGTGACTGGATCCATCTTGTACAGGAGTTAGCAAGTGGCTATGGGAGTAATAGGCAAGAGCTAACTAGCTAAGTAGCTAGTAGTAGCTAACTAGCTTCCAGTTCCCAGCTTGGCTGGGTGGGGGTGGGAATCGCTAGCAAGTTGTCAAGCTAACGAATAATAAAATATAAAATAAAAAGAAATATTATTAATAAATACTAGTAAATAATATGTTACGCATTTTGTTACGCCCACTCAAGGTCAGTGCTCAGTACATACAACGAAGTAGACAGTCACTTGTTTCATGGGTGGGACTTATTTACCATTAGAGTCCATTGAAACCTCGAAAGGGGACGCTTGTGAAACATGTTTCACTGAAATTCTCTGTTTGACCGCGGTTGTGGGTGGCACTGTTTCACGTTTTTGACCAGAGCCGTATACAACTGTATTGCTTTTGAGGAGCTGAAATTAGGAACACAATCTTATCTTATTTTATGAGCATTTTTTGGCTTCAGACCAATAAAAAAGTGATAGTTATGAAGATTTGTTTGTATTATTTTTCTTGGTGAAACATTGTTTCACCTGTAGTCTTACAGAAGCATCCTGTGATGTGTATGTATATAAAAGTGTATCTGTGTATGTATATGAATGGCAGACAATGACTAAAACATTGGAAACTGTGAGTAGAATCAGCCAGAGATGTTTTGATTACCAGTTGGTGAGACCAGTTTAATGAGGGCAGTGTCTTAGAAACTGTCAGTATAAGCTTAAACTTATCCAGTATGTTTCTGCTAGTGGCTTCACCTGACTTGTAGTAAGTGTGTACTAGTCTTTACTTGGTAACATCTTTGGATAGGAGGGATCGAGTTGATGGCTATGACTAAAATTGGGGAGAACTTTTGAATGGAAGAATAGGTTAGGATTTATAATGTTGGACCACTCGGACTAGTCTGCCAAGTCCCGCCTCCCTTTAATGCTTTATGACTTGCTATATTTTGTATTTTACTATAAAGTTTTTACTTGTATTAGGCTGTCACCAAAGAGTGCTGGTTTTGAGCCCTCGAGGCAGATGAAAAGTATTATCGTTGTCAAAAGCCGTTACAAACCATGAAATGGCTGCAACTGACACCAAATGCATGGCATCAGTTCCCTCTATGTAAGTGTTTACAGATGTGTGAAGCCCTACATTTTTGGGTCTTTTGATACATATCTGGTAGTCATGATTCACTTTTGTGGAGAGATTTTGAAGCACTGTGTCATGTCTGTGTGCCATGAGCCAAGATTTGACACGAAACATGAAACTTGCACTTGTTTATGCAGCTTGTCCTGAAAGACATTCAAAGTGTGTACTCAACCTTCAGATATCTTGTGCTGGCTTTTTAGATTTAAGCTAAAAAAAAATACGTTCTTTTGAAAATGTAATCAGATTTGTCCCCTACCTCTATCTATTTCTGTTATCTTAGACCTTTTCACTTCCGATAACATATTTCTGGATATCTATGGGACATTTGACATCAGTCCCAGAATCAGCTTGTTGTATTTCCTTTTAGTACCTTCCACTTACTTGTAATTCTGAAGTTATATAAGTTGTATTAAAGGAAAAGGAAGCTATTGTCTCTTTTAACAATGTTATGCGAAATCAAAGCTAATTGATTTAACCAAAGTAGGAGAGACGGTGCAGAAATGTGTTTGTGATGTTCCAGATGAAGTCTTTTCTGAATCTGTCATTAAATTCACTTTTAAAGGAGACACTGTTAAAAAGAACAGTTATTTTGATGATGTGAAACTGAGGTACAGAAGCATTTCCGTTAAAAATGAGCAGAGGTGTAAAGAGTACCTGAAAACCATACTTGAGTAAAAGTACAGAGTACCTTTGTGTAAAAATGACTTCATTACAAGTTACAAGTCACCAATTCCAATAAAACTTGAGTAAAAGTATCCGATTTTAAAAGTACTCAAGTATTTTACTCATACTGAATGTAGGCTCAAAGAACACGAAGAAATGTGAAAAACAAGAAACTGTTTATTTATGAGGTTTTATTTCCTAATATAGAAATGAAATTGTAAATATAGAAATTAACTGTAAAGTCAGACATGATCTTTATAGATTCATTTGACTAAATTCACATTAAATTATCATTAAATAGACTCTTACCGTAATGTATTTCCTCGCTAACAAAGTAGACACTGCATCCTGTAAGAGTCATTCTGAATACCTGCGAATGAAAACATTTCTTTCAAATAAGGCCATAGATGGTCGTCAGTGCTGGCATTGCTTGATGTGATGGCTTTGGCTTCATCAGTGTCTGCAGCCATGTCGCTAATTAATGTGAAACACCTCGCATTTGGCAAGCTGCTAATTTGTTCACGTGGAGTAGCCTCATTTAGCACATATAGGTAAATAGTATCCAGTACCTTCAGCACCATGCAGATGGCGATATCGCCTCTTCCGCCCTAGAAATTAGCCATGGCAGATAAAGATGCCGCACAATCACGAGTAACGGTAAGTGTCCGTTCAGATGTAGTGGAGTAAAGAGCACATATATTTAATCAAAAATGTAGTTGAGTAAAGAGTAAAAGTTTCTTATATTTTTGATATTCAGTACAAGTACAAAGTAGCCAAAAAAATACTTAAATACAGTAACGAAGTCCATTTATTTAAATACTTTACACCACTGAAAGTGAGGTTGACTCATTGGAAGCAGTGTTTCTGCTGGGTCAGATGTTTGGCGTGTGGGATGGTAGTGGGGTATTTGGATTTGTTGACGGGGGAATATGAGGGGAATATTTTATTCAAAATTGAAGACGCTGGGGGAGCCATAGTCTTTTGACAGTGTTTTCGATTTTTGTTGACTGAACTTTTTTTGTTGGTTGACTATTACAGACGTTTTCATTTTGTCATCCGTGGGAGAGAAGTTGGGGTTTTTTGTTTTGTCATGTTACTTATTTTTTTATTGCCATGGCAGCAAAGAGAAATAGACCATCATGGAGAAATGTTCAAGCAGGCAGACTGAGAAGCACTTGATTCCTATCTACATTGTAATTTCTTTTAGAAAGAACAATAAGCCTCTTTTTGTTAAACTACAGGAACAGAACTGTATGTACATGTATGTGATCGATTTATGAGACTGACGTATAAATGTACTGTGGTCATTGGCAGAAAGATCATTGAGGTTTTAGGGGTTTAGTGAAGAGTGTAAGGGTATAGTGAAGATATTACAGGGGTATCATTAATGGTTAGGGCTATTGTCGAATGATTAGGAGTACATGAAAGAATTTTAGGGGTATATTGATGGGTTTGGGGGTATTTTGACGATGTTAGAGTCATCTGTCATCAAGCAGAAAACATGGGGGAAAGGATTAGGTGAAGAGGAGGGAGAGTTACACTTGAGATAAGAATATAAATTCTCTCTCCTTAGTTCTTTCTCTCGCTCTCTCTCTCTCCATTTCTCTCTCTTGCTCACACAGTCACTTTTTCTCGCCTCGAGGAAACACTGCACACTCTCTGCCAACTCCGACTCTGGAGATTTTCGAAAGTTTCTTTTTCTCGTGATGTAACCAAAGCCTGAACAGACACTGCGCAGTTGTGTGTTCGTGTGTCTAATTAAGCTTGCTGTTAGATTAAAAACATTTCTCTACTCTCCAGTTCCCTCATTCTTTCAGAGGGCATCTGTATATGTTAAGAGGTGTCTGAAAGTGTGTCCTTTGTGATGAAAACCCAAGAGGGGCAGAGAACGTCATCCAGACCTCATTACCAGCATGTTAGGACTGAAGGGACTTTGCTTTGTCACAGAGAAAGTTCTCAGTTTCTTTTTTCTTTATTTCCAGAGTATGGAGCTTTTTCTCTTTCTTGTCTTAAAGTCTAGACTTCCCAGTCTGTGTATTTCAGTGCAATTGCACAGTTGTAAAGATAATTATGAACGTGGCTATCCCACTACAATCAGCATTATGTTCAGACAAGGGCTTGTAATTTTAGTTGATTGCTGTTTAAACTGTGGAAAAAGCATCAGCTGGCTGTTCTGCTGTAATATGTTAGAATTTAGAAGCTTAAGTTTATTTTAGGGTAGCAGTGTTCATTATAAGGGATTATATGCATATTACTCTACTTCTAATGTAGCTGCAGCAGTTTCAGATTATAACACGGCAATACCGTTAACATGGATTTCTTTAGCAGCATTTTTAATGATAGCGAAGTTATTCATTTAAAACACAAAGCAAACAAAATGACACCAGAGAAAGTCAGATTGTGATAGGATTTCAAATCTGAGTGGTCCTCTCACATTTCTACCAAAATACACAGTTACAGAAGGTCAGATTAAAGGTCTTGCTTAGTTAGTGCCATTTTTTAAACTATGTTTTCTTGAAATATGAAAGTCCATCCTTGCACAGACGATTCGGTACATTTTGTCTGCCTAATTACCATGTATGTTCCATGTTTAAATAACCCACAGTTAGGGCTGTTAACGTGCTAATAATGCATTAACATGATAAAACATGAAGGCCACAGATACATTTATGTATGTTTTCTGACATTGAACCATATGTTGTAGGGCAGGCTGAAGCCCAGCTGCATGCATACTGTATTTTTTTTCCCGTAAAAATCATCCATTCAAACACAGGGTTTTTTGGGGGGATTTATTTAGACTTTATATTTTATCTTGTTCTTGTCTTTGTGCAGTCGTAACATAAGCAGTTTCCTCCGGGATCAGTAGGGTTTTCTGAAACTAATTCTGATTCTAAAGTGGTACCCTTGCACCAGCTGGGTGCGCTGAACAGTGTTGGTGGGAGATGGGTGTATCACCAGCAAACTAACAAAAGCAACAGCAACGTGGAATGCTGCAGTTTCCCTTGAGAGCCTCCACTGTAACAAGAATTCATGAGAGAGAGGCTACAATCACAGAGGAGTTGGAGCTGCTGGCTGTGTTCGTGAGTGTATATTCATATATACATTAAGCAGGGATATATTAAGCAGCAAGTGAAGTCATTTCTTGACTTTGATGTTCTAAAGCAAGAAAAGTATGCAAACTTAAGGGTCTGACTGACTTTAACAAAGGCGAAACTGCGATGGGTGAATGACTGGGTCAGAGAACGGTAGGTCTCGTAGGATGGTCATGATATGCAGCGGTTAGCGCCTACCAAAAGAGGTCCAAGGAAGAAAAAGCAGTGAACTGGTTACAGGGTCGTGGGTGTTCACTGATGTGTGTGATGAAAGAAGCCTAGTCTATCTGGTCCAGATCCACAGAGAAGCTCTTGTACAAATTGCTAGAAAAGGTAATGTTAGAACACACAATGGATCACAAACTTGTGTTTGGAGCTGTGTAGTCACAGACCAGTCCCTGTCTGTCACCAAAAGCACTGTTGCAGACCAAGTTCACCCCTTCATGGCAAAGATATTCCATAATAGCAGTGTTCCCTTTGAAGCGAATAAAGCGCTTGGCGACACTGCAAAAATTCAGTACTGATTTAAAGAGTTGCCTTGGCCGCCAGATTCCTGAGATCTCAATGCAGTCAAGCATCCTTGTGATGTGTTGGACAAATTAGCTTGGAGGCCCCACTTCACAACTTACAAGATTCAATGGATCTACTGCTAATGCATCTGTTCAGTGCATGTGAACCCTGCATTACTAATACAGTTTGAAATTAATTAATTCTAATAAAGCTTATTTTTATATTAGTGGAACAATGCAATAAACAGACAATACAACAATGTAAAAGTAAAGTGTGAATAGTATGCAAACCTTCCAGAATGACCAGTATTGCACAAGAGGCAGTTAGAAGTATTGGACCACACTGAATGTGTGGTAAATTATATGGTTATTAAATAACAGGACATAAATGTGCCTTTAGTGGCAGTAAACATATGGTAAAATGCAGGTGCTATTGAAAGTCCAGAGTGTAATATGAGCAGTATATAAAGTGAGGTAGTTCATGGGGATTACACTTGGTTTGGCAGGAACTTAGACTACATTCAGAGTTCTAATGGCCTGTGGTATGAAACTGTTACCCATTCCTTAAGAAGCTTTGATACCATTTACCAGATGGCAGAAGAGAGAAGAGTCTGTTTAATGGGTGGGAAGGGTCTTTCATGAAGTTACTGGCTCTGTTATAGCAGTGGGTTTGGTGTCTGTCTTTCAGGAGAGGTGGAGGCACATAATAACTCTCATTATCTGATGCAGTGTGTTTCAGTCCGAAACATTACAGTTCCCGTACCAGACAGTGATGCAACTAGAGAGCAAACTTTCGATGATACAATGTGGTGAGAATTGGTGGGGAAGGCTCAGTCTCTTCAGTCAAGCCTTCTTGTATATGGAGCTGGAGAACCAAGCGAGGTCATTCATGATGTGGACACCCAGGATCTTGGTGTTTTTGACCCTCTCAACTGCAGTGCTGTCAATGAGCGATGAATGAGCGATGCAAGATTTTCTGAAGTCTATGATCTTATTTGTCGTGTCTATGTGCGATTTCAGCAGTCTTAAAAGAGCATTATGAATCACACTGTGCGACATGGATCTATTAAACTTGGGTATGACATGTGTTGAGATGTGTAAGACGTGGACGAAGGTATGTAGATGTACGACGAAGACTCATGTTGAATGGCAAGCTTTGATGCAAGTTAGTGTAGAGCAGGGGTGTCAAACTCCGGTCCTGGAGGGCCGGTGTCCAGCACAGTTTGATTGTTCTCCTCCTCAAACACATTCACTTAACCTGACAATTAACTGGTGAGGTGAACCGGGTGTTTCTGAGCAAGGAAATCACCAAAACGTGATGGACTATGAGTTCAACACCCCTGGTGTAGAGATGTCACCCACAGCTGTGACAGTGGTGCATTACTAGAACAAGATTGCTTGCACTCTGTGTGCGGAAATATCCAAAGAAAAGGTGTACACCAGTACTGTATACCAGTATTGATGTTTGACGTTCATGCTGTCTGGATTTTTCGCACTTTTGTAAAATTGATAAATATGTCATGTTATATGTTGCATTTTATTGGCTGGTCAGAGGACATATGTCACACACACTGTGAGATGTTTCATCTGTGATGGCTCAAAATCGCACTACTAGGCATAAGAGATGGATTGTTGCACTTACACCAGACAGCCACTCCCGCGGGCTCTTACACGTATGCTGAGAAATCATCGTTCTTGTTGAGACCCACCACTGTCAACTCATCTGCAAATTTGATGTTCTGACTTGAGCTGAATTCTGCTGAGCAGTCTGGTGTCAGCTATCTAAAAAGCAAGGGGCTTTTCTTCTATTCATGTCATTTTGAGCAAATAAGAAAAATGCAATTAATTGTGATGAATCATTTGAATTGATTCTCCCACCTTCCTCCAGTACATGGCTCTGTAGTTGTGTCATGGCTTTGCTGAAGGATGAATCTCATAAGTTTAAAAACATCATGGCAGACTGCACACATTTGAAACATTTATTTAAACAGTTGCTGTGCAAGTGGTATAATAATAATAATAATGAAAACCCTAGAGCTCAAAGGTTCAGCTAGAGCAGACAAGACGGGAGCTGAGGGGTGCCAGCTGTTGACATAACATTAGCCCTTGGCTTAGGGAGGGGTTGTTTGGAGTGGGCTGATACGGATGGCACCGAGGAAAGCACACTAAACACAGCTCAGCAGGGGACCATTTGCTTTTATTTATTAGAGACAGGAACCCTGCTGTGTGGGAGAGAGAGAGATATAGAGAGAGGTAGAGAGAGAAAGAGAGAGAGAGATAGAGAGAGAGCGAGAGAATGCAGCGCTTGCACTTTCAAAATGCCTACTGAGTTTAAAAACATGAGAATTGTCTTTTTGTTTGCTTTACAGTACTACTACTACTACTCAGATTCAGATTTTATTTGTCACATACACCATCATACATGGAAGGACATGCAGTGACAACTACTACTACGACTAATAATAATAATAATAATAATAATAATAATTGTAATTATTAGTACTGTTATTATTTGTATTATTATTGTTATTAAGATGAAGAGGCAGAACACAGAATATATTTGGAGTAACATAAAACAATAGTGTTTCAAACCAATAGTGAGAATATGCGGGGTGTTCAAAACATTAAAAGCCCTAAAAATACAGTACTACACAAATATAAATTTCAAAACGTTGTTGTAAAGATAAAATGAACAAATTATTGTTTGGCCAAAAAACAACCATTTGACTGCTCTCTTAAACCTGAGAGATTCTCAGGCTTTGAGATATAGATGCTTACTAGCGCCGCCTACAGCATAAATCACAGTTAGGCTCTTTTAATAAGTATTAACTATATACATCTTTGTACATATAAAACACTGTGTTCTTATCCCCTCAGTGTTCTTCAAAGTCTCACCTAGGGGCCCAGCGCTAAATCAAATCCTTTTTCACTTTCTTGAAGCCACTGAGCTGTACGGTGGATTTTGTTTGCTGCTGAAAACAGTTTTTGGCTGAGCCAGTGATGCTTTGAATGCCGGTGAATGGACCATGGGTGCTAGCGGGCTGTCTAAGCATTCTTCAGCTGAGGAGATGAGCACCACTGACAACCAATATGCAGATTAAAGAATAAAGTCCAGTTAATGTGGATTCAAATATTTCAATTCTACCTTTGTTTTAGCACAGGCCAAAGGTGGGCCATTGTTTCTAGGCGTGATACTTGGTGTCGTTTCTGACTGATTTACATTTCAAGTCAGTGTGAGACATGATGACATGCTTGCAGTGCAATGAAATACGATACAGTTTTACTATGAAAGCCTTTTCTTATGGTTAAATTTGAAAAGAGCAGCCTTGAAATTCAACCCAAGTATTTCTCAATATTTGCTGCACCATCAAACATCAAAAAAGTTATTATAATGCACCAGGGACTTAAATGTTGCCATGGTGGAAAAAGTGAGCACACGCACACACACACACACACACACACACACACACACACACACACACACACACACACACACACACACACA
>JBBJLR010020087.1:3135-13201 GCA_037577145.1 Brachypetersius gabonensis
ACATCAGTACTTAAAACCATCAATTATCCAGAACAACAAACATCAGTCCTCAAAACCATCAATTATCCAGAACAACAGGCATCAGTCCTTAAAACCATCAATTATCCAGAAAAACAAACATCAGTACTTAAAACCATCAATTATCCAGAACAACAAACATCAGTCCTCAAAACCATCAATTATCCAGAACAACAAACATCAGTACTTAAAACCATCCATTATCCAGAACAACAAACATCAGTCCTCAAAACCATCAATTATCCAGAACAACAAACATCAGTCCTCAAAACCATCAATTATCCAGAACAACAAACATCAGTACTTAAAACCATCAATTGTCCAGAACAACAAACATCAGTACTTAAAACCATCAATTATCCAGAACAATAGGCATCAGTCCTTAAAACCATCAATTATCCAGAACAACAAACATCAGTACTAACCATTACTGGACATCATCCTGAACACCAGACATCAGTACTGACCATTACTGGACATCATCCAGAACACCAGACATCAGTACTGACCATTACTGGACATCATCCAGAACCACAGACATCAGTACTGACCATTATTGGACATCATCCAGAACCACAGACATCAGTACTGACCATTATTTGGACATCATCCAGAACACCAGACATCAGTACTAACCATTACTAGACATCATCCAGAACCACAGACATCAGTACTGACCATTATTGGACATCACCCAGAACAGCAGATATCAGTACTAACCACTACTGAACATCATCCAGAACACAGACATCAGTACTGACCATTACTGAACATCATCCAGAACACAGACATCAGTACTGATCATTACTAAATGCCATCTAGAGCAGCAGATATTAGTACTAACTATTGCTGAACATCATCCAGAACAACCACATCAGTACCAGCTACTACTGAACATCATCCAGAACATCAACACTGCACTACAAACAAATATGTAATGCTTATTCAAGAGATAAATACATAGATAGATAGATAGAAAGGTAGACAGATAGGCAGGTTTCTAATATCCATCCCACATGTTTATATTATTGTGTGTGTAATATGCATGTTATGTTATATAATAACACAGTGGACTCCAGTGTAATTCCAGTGTTATACACCAAGTACTCGTCACCCGAGCCCTCTTCATGCTGGAGTCACATGTTCTGCTCACCATCGCTGCACCACTGCCTCCTTCCTTTTGTCACTGTTTTGGTCAAATCCATAAGATGGCTGCATAAAAATGCATTCCACCCCTGAACGAGAGTTTCCACATTCCCAGACGAGAGCTCGGGCCAGCCCTGAGATTCCAGCATCATGTTTTTTTATCTGGACCGATTCACTCCTGCGACCTTCCAGCTCCCTCGTCACTGGATAGGTAGAACAACTGATAAATCAAAACATTGACTCGCTCTCATGTTCAGCTGAAGAGGGCTGGAATGTCTGAACTGGTGTCGGCCAAGGAGATGGAGGAACATTAAACTGTTCCCCTACACAGATATACACGACACAGAGTGGGAACTGTTGTTCCTAGGCCTTTCGGAAAAGACTGCATTCTATTTTTATCTAATTGGGCCTACTGCTTGTGGTCGGAACCGAAATTAAGAGTTGTTTTTCTCGCTGCGCTACGTGTGAACATTCCTCTCTGGGTTCTTGGTTTTGGTGCATTTTGCAAAGTGTTCTCAGAGAGGAAGACTGTGGACTATAATTGGCATGTGGGCAGCCAAAAGGTCACTGATGGGGCGGGCCACAGTCATACATAATTACTTTTTCTGCCTCAGAGTCCAGGATCGATGGGAATCTCTGGGAAGGCTAGACTCCTGGCACTAGACTAAGTTTTATCTTAGATTACAAAGGACTTTCAGTGGTAAATCCCAGGACTAGCCTTAATCCTTGCCTGGGAATCCAGGCCCCTCACACTCTGCTGTGCATACTGACACTCATGAACAGTTTTAACTGTAGTATTTTAACTGTGTGAATACAAACAACATTTAATGTTCACTGCTCTACAGTGTTCTCCCTGTTCTGGTTACTGTTCTACAATGTTCTCCCTGGTCTATTCACTGTTCTACAATGTTCTCCCTGGTCTAGTCATTAGTCTGCAATGTTCTCCCTCTTTTATTTACTGTTCTACAACATTCTCCCTGTTCCATTTACTGTTCTACAACATTCTCCCTGTTCCATTTACTGTTCTACAACATTCTCCCTGTTCCATTTACTGTTCTACAATATTCCTCATGTTCTATTCACTGTTCTACAATGTTCTCTCTGTTCTGTTCATTGTTCTACAATGTACTCCATGTTCTATTCACAGTTCTATATTGTTCTTCCTTGTTTATTCACTGCTTTACAAGGTTTACTCTCTTCTTTTCACTGTTCTACAATGCTATCCATGTTTTAGTCATTGTTCTACAACATTTTCCATGTTCTATCCACTGGTCAACATCAATATCCATGTTCTATTCACTGGTCTACATCAATTTCCATGTTCTATTCACTGGTCAACATCAATTTCCATGTTTTATTCACTGATTTACAATGTTTTGCAAAGGTCTGCAATGTGTTCTCATTATGTTATTCGACTTGGATAAAAGTGCCTGATTGTAATGTAATGTAGTATGTTCCCTGATCTATTAACTGTTCTACAATGTTCTCTCTGTGCTGTTCTTTGCTCCGCAATGTTCCTAGGGGAACTTTTCCAGAACAGTATGAATGGAGAGATCATTCTACAACAATATAAGCAGAATGTGCGAGACTGAGGGAAGAGCAGTTACAGTATAAATATTCTTCCATCCATATTGTTCTCCATCCTTCACTTTTCTATAATGTTCGCTCCACTTACAATGTCCTAGTCATACTGTTGTACAATTTTATAGGAATGCTCTAGGCTCATTTGGCTTGTCAGATTTGTGTATTAAAGAACAGTAAAAAGCCAACTGATAACATTAGAACACTGATGTTTATTGAAGATCTTTGGGTCAGTTGCCTAGTTATCTGGAGTTCCAGAGAGGGCAGAACTGTCGCTTGAGAGTAGAGGGGAGCTCAGTTCAGTTGCTCGGGAGTATCTCTGCGACTCGCTCAGAATACACAGTCTTGAAGGAACGTCCTCCAGCTGCTGGAGCTCCTAAAAGGGAAAGAGAGTCTTAAGAGAAAAGTAAAAAATGCAGACCTACTGAAACCAAATTAAGTATCTAGCACAATATCAGCAGCTCCTCTGATGCATTTTTCATATGTGGGTTGTATTCATCTCCTGCTTTTTTAAGGCCTCTAATCCCTACACTGGTAACCCAGGCAAACCCATCTTATGTAACACGGTTGCCATAACAATGTCTCCCTCTCCAAAGCCTGCCACGATCACAGTTTGGTAGCTGATACTGGCAGCCGCTGTACGCTGTACGCCTTTCACACATGCTCTCACCCTCGGCCCTACACACTTTCATTTTTCTCCTCCTCCCTGAGTGCCTGCCCCAGGATCAAAGCGATTTGAGCTGGCCCATGTGTGGATGGGCCAAACCGCTCTGCATGCTGAGCCATACATGGCAACAAACACATAACAAATACCAGACACATCACCATAGAGACGCCACTGCCATAGAGCAGGTGAAAAAAAGTTGGTGGCTTTGTTATTTCCGCCTAAGCTGTAGGTTCTTCGTCGGTCTCCGCTTCTGCTTACTGTCCAGCACTAAGCTTTGAGGGCCCAGGACTAATACCTAATAACAACCTCGAAAAAAACACAAAACGCATTACTTACTAATTCACACTGTTCTAGAATGCTCTCTATTTTCACACCGTTTTCACAATTCTACACTGCATTAGACCCCTTTACCATTCATACTGTTCTAGAACCCTCTCCCCATTCACAGTGTTCTAGAACACTCAATAGCCACTGTCCTAGATGCTGTTACTAATCACACCATTCTAGAACCCCCCTTCACACTGTTCTAGAACCCTCTCCCCATTTATAGTGTTTTAGAACACTCAACATTCACACTGCCCCAGGCTCTGTTACTAATCACACCATTCTAGAACCCCCTTCACACTGTTCTAGAGCCATATCCTCATTTCTACCATTCTAGAATGCTCCCCCCACCCACACCTTCTAGAACATTCTTCCCATTAACACTGACTTAGAATACTTTCAACATCCACAGTGTTACACTGTTACCATTCAAACCATTCAAGAAGTTGCTCACCATTCACAGCATTCTAGAACATTTATATTTTACATTTAGCTGACGCTTTTGTCCAAAGCGACTTTCATTCTCTAACTACAGGGGACAGTCTCCCTGGAGCAACTAAGGGTTAAGGGTCTTGCTCAGGGACCCAATGGTGGTGCTGAAGGTAGGACCTTCAGCCTCTTGGTCCGGAGGCAAGTATCCTACCAACTGAGCTATCTCCACCCCATCCACACTGTTCTAGACCCTGTCATCATTCACATGCTTCTAGAACAATCTTCCCACTAACAATCTTTTAGAACATTCTCGCCATTCATACAGCCTGAGACCCTGTTCCCATTCAGATCGTTCTAAATTCTTTCCCCACTCACACTGCTCTAGAACCCTCTTCCCACTCACACTGTTCTAAACCCCTCTTCACACTCACACTGCTCTTGAACCCTCTTCCCACTCACACTGTTCTAAAATGCTCTTCCCACTCACACTGTTCTGGGACCCTTTTCCCACTCACACTGCTCCAGAACCCTCTTCCCACTCACATTGTTCTGGAGCCCTTTTCCCACTCCCACTGCTCTAGAACCCTCTTCAGACTCACACTGCTCTAGAACCCTCTTCCCACTCACATTGTTCTGAAACCCTCTTCCCACTTTTACTGCTCTAGAACCCTCTTCCCACTCACAGTACTCCAGAACCCTCTTCCACTCACATTGTTCTGGAGCCCTTTTCCCACTCCCACTGCTCTAGAACCCTCTTCACACCCACACTGCTCTAGAACCCTCTTCCCACTCACACTGCTCCAGAACCCTCTTTCCACTCACATTGTTCTGGAGCCCTTTTCCCCACTCCCACTGCTCTAGAACCGTCTTCACACTCACACTGCTCTAGAACCCTCTTCCCACTCACATTGTTCTGAAACCCTCTTACCACTTTTACTGCTTTAGAACCCTCTTCCCACTCACATTGTTCTGAAACCCTCTTCCCACTTTTACTGCTCTAGAACCCTCTTCCCACTTTTACTGCTCTAGAACCCTCTTCCCACTGACACTGTTCAATGAAACAATACACCAGGGTTCAAAAGCAAAGCTGGCAGACAGAAAAAAGCAACTATTCATTAAAAAAACTTTACATTACTTATTTTGCATGGCTATATAATTAGCACATTTAGGCTAATACATAGCCATCGTTTAAGAAAACTTATGCTTAGTCTTTCACACTAAACAAATGAGATTAAGTTAAACCAAGCTAACCGTTATCTTAAGTGCCTGAAAAGGAGTGCACTGGTTGCTGATGTGGTACAGCTTTGTGCTGTCAATGTCACCAAACGTCTTCCGTCTGTCCTGTCTCGCAGCTGTCTTTCTCTGCAGCTCCACAGTCACCTGCTCCCCCAGTGCAACCTGGGAAAAGTTGTGGAGAACAAAGAGGAATGAAATTATAAGTTGCACTACCACACCAGTGAGTCACAACCTCTAAATGAACATGCTTCTCTAAAATAAAAGAACAATGTCTGACCTTCTCATGATGAGCTGGAGAGGAAAAGGCGAAGCTGCTGAGGGATTCTGCTCTGCTTGAGGTTTGACGGGACAGATGATGGTCCTCAGAGCTTGGGATAGACCACCCTAGAATAAAGGGTTTACAGCTTTATCCTAAAGAATTAAAGGAGTAGTTTTGCTAAAATTCAGATGTGGTCAATCACCCAAAACATGGTGAAAATTTTGATTTTCACAAAGTATTTATTCATTCATCCATGCAGCCAAGCATCCATCCATTTATTTATTTATTTATTTGTTTGTTTGTTTAGTTTTGGTAACAAATCAACTTGTTGCCAATGTATGGAGCGAAAGAGCGGGCATTTCTGTCGCCTTAAAAATGTGTGTCAGAGAGAGAGAATCTGTGAAGTAACAGGGTGGGACAATATGCAGAGAAACAGATTCAGAGCAAAACACACAGCAGACACATAAAACTCAGGTCAGTTTAAAAAGGAGATTTGTCACTATTTGTTTATGAATTAAAAATGATCACCCTGCATTCAGTCGTCAAGCATAAATAGTTTGGTAAGAGCCACGAAAGAGAATCAGAACAGGAGCAGGTTCAAATCCACACTCTCAGTAGATTTTTTGTGTCTCCAAACATTGGTTTTATAGCAACCACACAGTCACACTTTGCATTTTCTTGCAGAACTGCATTAGTTGTTCTTGTAAAGTACAAAGAAAATGCAGCATCCTGTAGAGTCAGGCTTAACCGCAGCTCTAGCTCCTTAACTTCTTCACAAGTCTCTGACTGGCTAGATCAGATACTGACAGGATGTATAAGGTGAGAGGGGGCATGATAGATGCAGGGTGGTAGTCAGGAGAAGGGCCATTGACCATCGATGCAATAAATACACGACACAGTCAACAGTAATGAGCTCTGACGGACCTGCTTGTTGATAGTGGTCTTTACCAAGGCTTCGGCCTGCTCTGGCCACTCCCCCTGAACATTGACCCCAGCCAGTAACATTAGACACATCTCCAGTGTTCAGCGGTTGGTCAGTGTCAGGCGTGTCCTGTTCTACCACTTCGGATGCACTGGTGAGTTCTCTACAAACACATGCAAAACAATGATTAACTGAAGAGTACATAAATCCTCTGTCCATTCAAGTTCCAGGACTATCTCGATTCATGTCATGACATCTCAGGATGTAATGTGTAAACCTCAGTTTGAGGTTGAATATTAACTTGTAGAGAACACAAGAGGGTCTTTAAAACTCTCAGTCAGTTATACTGTGTCCTTAACCACATACACAAGTCTGCTCCACTTCAATGCATGTGGTTTGAGCAGGTTGAGGGACATTTTGGTGATTGATTTATAAAACATTTGGGACTACTGACTTAGCAACATTAGCCTCGTAGCTTGAGTTCCAATGCAAATAAACAAAATTTGGACTGGGGCAGTTGAACAATCTTTGAGAAACTATCTGTTTAATGCTGACCTACACATAATAGCTATGTGTTCTTAGTATATGCATATGAAATTGTTCCTTTGAGTCCTGCAGTCCCGAGTGGACTCTGCCTTTGGAGAGGATCCAGAGAAAGCAATATGGCAGGAGGCAAGCAAATGACTACTGTGGATGATTCTTCTTCCGCTACACTGACCAAGCGCCTCACCCATCTGGTTTAGTTTAACAGCGATTATGTCTGACCACCGACAACATTCATTCTCCCCGATTTATTTGTTATAGCCTCTCAGCCTGCACGGCCAGACCAGAGCTGCCAGCTGAGGAGAATGATCATATATCCTACAAACCTCTTTCTCTGCTAGAGCCACATCTGGCCCAGTTCCATTCACTGCAGGCTGAAACTAGATGTTATTACAGAGCTGAAGAGGCCTACAGATGGTTGAGACTGAACAAATGTATTTGTGACTGAACAAATGTATGAGAAAAACAGCTTAAAACTTTATATGAGAAACAGCTTGAAAGCCACTGATCAGACCTATATGAGAATCTGAGCGTGGTCTTCATATTCTAATGAGCAGGTTTGATTGACAGCCCACAGTCCAAGTACAGCCTATAGTTCTTCACTTTTAACATTTAATTCTACGCTGAAACCCTAACAATCATTTGGAAACCATAGCAACCACCTAGCTACCCCAGCAACCATGAGTCATACAACAGTAGCCACCTAACTGTTAGCAATCAACCCTGGTACCATCGAAATCACAAAGCAGCAGTTTCAAAACCTCCTAAAACATCCAAGCAACCAGCTTATAAGCTGGCAGCACTACAACTACCGGGTATTCCAGAGAATACCACACAGCAGCATCTACCTGGAATACCATATCAACCACTCAGTAACAGGCAAAGAACCACTCAAGGTTACAACTGTCTAGCTTCCTGGCAACCACTGTAACGGTCTCACCCCATCTCGTCTTGTTCCCCTCTGTCACTCTTTGACTTTGTTTAAGTTGCCACGTGGTTTTGGTTTGTTTTTACTCCCTGGCTCTGCCCTGGTCCTGTCCCCCCATTCACATGTGTACTTGTACTCTACCCCTCACAGCTGAACCTGGTTCATAATTGTATATTTAGACCCCTTGGTTTTGTGCTTTGTGTTTGTTGGTCAACCATCACATTTCCTGTGTTTGTACAGTGGTGTTTCTTGCTGTCATTGGCATTTATGTTTTAAAACTATTATTGTGCTTTTAAATCATGACTATGCTCTAAATTTGCTGTTTAAAATATTTAAGAAACATTTACAGGGGACGGTCTCTCTGGAGCAACTTGGGGTTAAGGGTCTTGCTCAGGGACCCAGTGGTGGTGCTGAAGGTAGGATTCGAACCTATGACCTCTTGGTCTGGAGGCAAGTACCCTACCCACTGAGCTACCTCCACCCCGTAGGACTTGGCCACTGGCAGTAGATTAAAGTGAGTAGTTGCACCACTGCCTCCAGTAGTATTCATTTAAACTTCACAAACTTATTAATGTTCTAATATTCTATATTAATATTCTAATGTCAGTTTTATTTATTATTGATTGTTCATTGTCATCACACCTGTTGATTTGGAATGTGAGTGGATCATTCAGATCCCATTGCTGCTCTTGTCCAAATGAGCCCACACAGTCTCCGTAACTGGTCCAAAGACGGGCAGAGTGGTCCATGGATACACTGACTAGGAACAGTTGAGTGTTTCTCTCCACGACCTCCATGCTCTCTATTGCCCCATCATGGGCTCTCCAGGAGTGTACCAGCAGGGGCCGTTGATTAACAAGCTTGGGAGAGAGAAACACACATTCATCAAAAACAAATTACAAGTGCTGATCATCTAACCAGAACTAATTATGTTAGAGCTGATGGTGACTGACCTCATCTCCATCACACAGGCCATACTGTGAAATGTCCCAGATGTGGATGGACCCTGTAGTGTCTCCAGTAATGAGTAAACTATTATCTTGGTTTGTAATTAAAGCCTTCACACACTTGGCAGCTTTGGGTGGCACGTAGAACTGTGCTGTATCAGGAGAAAAGAGACACAGTCGTCAAGTTATGTCTCTTCACCTTTTCGGGGATTCAAAAAGACAAACATAGACAAAATTCAGACTTTAGATTTCAGTCCTCCTCTCTCCCTATCACTCAGCATTACTATCCTCTCACTCTCTCTGGGTCCGTAGGGAGGCCCCCCTCTACCCCATCACTCAGGATATCTGTCCTCTCTCTCTCTCTCTCTCTTTCTCTCTCTCTCTCACCAAACCCTCAGGATATCTGTCCTCTCTCACTCAGGGTTGATAGGGTGGTCCTCCTTTTCCCTATTACTCAGTATAACTATCCTCTCTTGCTCTGGAGTGTAGGGTGGTCCTCTCTCACCCCCCCTTAGGGTTAACCTCTATGTAATTTGCATGAATGCCTTTATAGTGGCTTGATGCTGTGATGTCTGAACACCCTCTGAGTGAGCCGACACAGGGGGTTCATTTGAGGATTACTAAGAGTTTCATAATAAATGTGTGCATCAGGTCTTTTGTGACACTCTCTGTTGTTACCGAGCTTGCGGCGGCAGTAGGATGGTCGACGAAACTATGGCTGTGAGGTCGAGGCGTAGAACGCTGAGCAGGACGGTATTTATCTTCCTCATAATTGTGGTGTTGAACTGTCTGTCACTTGCCCTCACTCATTACGGCGTCTGAGTGTGCCTGTGTGTGTGTACCATGGTTGCGCGGGGGCCCACAGACACTCCACCAGCAAACATAGCCAGCCTGAGAACTGAGCAGGAGAGCTTTCTTTCTCAACTGTGTGTCCTGAGCTCTTTTCTGCAGGAACAACAGCCTATCAATGGGAGGATACTCTCTAGACAAAACACACACACACACACACACACACACACACACACACACACACACACACACACACACACACACACACACACAC
>JBBJLR010020096.1:2683-13199 GCA_037577145.1 Brachypetersius gabonensis
GTCAGTGTTGATCAGAAATAAATTCAAGATTCCCTTTGTATTTTTTTCTAAGGTAATTGTATTAAAACGACTGTTATATCTCGTAAATCCAAAAGTAGTATAAATATTAAGCTCACAGTGTTTTCATTCACATTGTTTTTGATGTCGTAATATGTTTGTCAAATAAAGTACTACATGAACTGATATATTTTGAAGAAAGTCTCACACACCAATAATATCCTATTGTCTTTGTAATGTAAAACCAAGCTTGCGCTTCACTAACATATACATTTAATGTTTAATGTATTTCTGTGCTACACAGCCTTTACATTGTTGACAAAAATCCTTCAGTCTGCATTTTTCTTTTTATCAGATTATTAAATAGACTTCTCACTATACAGAATGATTGTTGATAAATGACAGTCAGATGTTGAGATGTTTAGATTGTAGTGTTTCTGTGGGAATTTGTGGTTATTCATTCTGTACCCCATACCCCAGGTTAGGCACTGATGTTGAACACAATCTATTCTGGTTGTCTGGTCAGTGTTCCCTGCAGCCAGTCAAGGTCTTCCACACCGAACACATCGCTTTGTGCACTGGTGTACAGTCATGTTTGAAGAAAACGTTCTTCCCCAAACTATGTCCACAAAGTTGGAAGAATGGCGTTAAATGTCTTATGTTAAAGCATTAAGTTGTCCTAAATGTTTTGTTATGTTGAAACAAATAGTTGTCCCAGTACTTTTGTCGATATAGTCTATCTCCAGGCCTGAAAATACTAGGAGCTGCAGGGGCTTTCTAAATGGTTTTGATTGGATTCAGTTAATATTTGAGCATCAATAGATGGGCAAGTTGGGTTGTTCATTATACTGTTATTAGTTACAAGAAGGGTTTGTGAGGTGCTTGCATCTTTAGAAAGACCTTAAATGGTAAGTTTCTGCTGTAGCACTGCAAATGCTATTTGCACTGAAAGAAGTCAGTCTTTGTTTTATTCATTCTTATCTTCTGTTTCTTTCCACTGTATAGTGTTTATGCTTGCTGCCTGATTCCAAGTGAAAGTGGTGGTTCGTGTCTTGTGGTGGGTTGCTCAGAGCACATAATAGGTGTATTTGCGTGGCTTGGTTTGTTCAATTTCCTACTGATGCCATGCTCCAGTGAGCAACCCGTAATTTATTTTCTGCATGAGTGGAAGCAGTGGAATGCTGCACAAGTAATGCAGCAGAGGGCACCTAATAGCTTCTCTTTCTTAATTAATTAAAACATGATTATTTTTTATTTTACTTGGAGCTAAATTGTTATGATACTCTGACCAAACTTGTGATTTATGGTGCAAATTTACACAGTAAGACAGATCTCCTCTTGATTGGTGGAAACCAAGACCTTTTTTGTCCTTTGGGCTTTGGTACCGCCTCTTTGATCATTCAAGCGGGTGTTCATCCCATTTTCTCTGCTTTCTTTTCTCTCAACTCAGTTCACCCACTTACTCGTTATTATGGAAGATGGCCTGACTTGTTGCTCTTAATACCATAGAGATTTAGACCCAAGTAAAGTAAGAAGGCCTTTGAAGAGTCACACCTCTCTTCATACACACTATATCGACCAATGTACTGGGATGCCTGACCATTACACCAACAGAGACTTTAATGACACTGCATTCAAATACATACATTTGTGCCCATTCATTCTATAGAGCATTTACGAGGTCAGTGCAATCTCCAGTCCGGTTTATCCCAGAGGTGTTAAATGGGGATGAGGTCAGGGCTCTATGTGGGCCAGTTAAGTTCTTCCACGCCAAACTCATCCAACCATGTGTTTATGGACCTTACATTGTGTACTGGGACACAGTCATGCTGGAATAGAATAGATTCTTCCCCAAACTGTCCACAAAGTTGGAATCATGGCACTGTCCAACATCTTTTGGTATGCTTGAATTCTTACACCTGTGGCAATAGGTATAATTGAAACACTGGAATTCAGTGAGTGTGCCAATACTTTTGTCTTAGTTGTTAGTAGTTGAAGGTTGACCTTATCCGTTAGCTCTGGTCTAAGCATGTAATGGGCGAGTCCGGTAGCTCAGTTTGATGTTCCTGACAGGGAGAGAGACCCTTAATTATTTCCACACAATTTACTCACCTCAGTTTGTTTTTCCTGAGGGTCATAATTGGAATTTTCAATACACAGGGAAAACGTATGAATAACAAATGAAGAAATGTCTGTTCTATTAACTTTTTCATGTCTTTTAATTAGCTAATCAGCTATGAGTGGATGTTTTGCTCCATGAATTACGTTACTGTTGTTGAGTGCTGCTCAAAGACTGAGTTTGCCTGAAAGAAATGACTGTTTAATTTAATTGATTGTGTTAGCAATCATATGTTTCATTAAAGATAAATACATGCATTATGGACTAAACGGAGGCCTGAGGCAAGCCAGTGTTTATTCTGGTACTCTTAACAGTGATGGCTATTGAAACAACTCCTAGACAAGTGATGAGGTTCATAATCTGTTGTAGACCGAACAGATCACATTAAGAACTTGTTAAAACCTAAGGATTATTATTCCATGACTACATGAACGTCTGTGAAGACTAGCGAAGGTACACTACCACCAATGCTGGGTGAGAAGGTCTGGCTCGCAATCTCCATTCAAGTTCATCCCAAAGGTGTTGGATGGGGTTGAGGTCAGGGCTCTGTGTGGGCCAGTCAAGTTCTTCCACACCAAACCCATCCAATCATGTGTTTATGGACCTTACATTGTGCACTGGGACACAGTCAGGCTGGAATAGAAAAGACTTTTCCCAAAATGTGTCCACAAAGTTGGAAGCATGGCGTTGTCCAGAATGTCTTGTTATGCTGAAGCATTAAGGTTGTCTTTCTCTGGGGTCCAGCCCACACCCTGAAAAACAGGTGCACCAATACTTCCGTCTATATAGTCCATTTTTAAGTTAAAGGAGTCTGTAATAAATATTTAGGTCCATTGTGTGGGTCATTTCTCATTTGGTTTGCATCACATGTTGCTATCTGCATATGAAATAGGGATGGTGCTAATATGATTGGGGTGTATGCGTTTTGTACTCCCTGCTTTCATTCATTCAATGTTATTTAAACATTTTATCTTTAAAACATTTGTGTTTATGCCCCAAAACAGTCATGATGTATAACAATCATAATCTGTTTCCTCCACTGTGCCTTTAAAACTGATATGTAAATTACCTCCAAACCTAAATGGGCTTTGGGCTCAGTATATGCAATTATGTTGTTTTTTTTTGTGACATTACGTAATTGTAAGTTTAATTGTTTTCAAAAATGGAGAATCTGGATGATATGTTTTTAAACTGACAATGTTAAGAGTAGACATGGCACTGAGATCAGCAGAAAATCTGATATCAAATAGAAATAATACATTTGACCCAGTCCTGTAACAAATCTAGACTGAAAAAGCTCTCACTCACCGCTAAAGATAAAATTAGAGGTTGTATGATCTTATCGGTACAGATGCCATTATTGATTTTGTTTACTAGTCTGACTCTATCAATACACTTACTGTTTCCTTTTTTTTAATTATACTTTTTATTTTGCATTTTTGAACGTATAAACAAATACAACTTGAAAGTACACACAATTACACAATAATAATAATAAAATAATAATAAAATAAAACAGAATAAAAAAGAGGGACAGATCAAATAATCAAGACAAACCAAGTAGACAGAAATGACATAGCAAGGACATCATATAACTGACTGAGATTAACTGCATATAACATTATTAATCGATGAGCAGAGTCCCATCCATGCATTTACTGTGGACAAGCTAGCATTATTCAATCGAGCTGTGGTCTCCTCTAAAGATACAATGCTGAGTAATGATCTAATCCAGTAACATTTTAAGTTAATGTCAGGTTTAAACCACAGCTGGAGAATTGCCTTTTTGGCTGCAGTAAAGCCTGCAAATACCAAGCGTTTGTCTCGCAAAGAGAGCTCAAATGAGGAGTCATCATTCAATAAACACAAGTGGGGGTCTAACACAAGGTTAATGTCAAACTTTTATAGCATGTCAATAACATACTTCCAAAATACAGTTATTGTGGGACAATCCCAGAACATATGGAGAAAGGTGCCTGTGGAGTTTTGACAAAGAGTGCAATGTGGACTTTGAGAAAGATTCATTTTAAAACGTATGTACAGTGTCATGTACGCTTTGTGGATCATCTTATAATGAATTAATTGGTGGGCTAAACATTTAGATGATAATGATAAATTGGACCATATCACATCCCAATCAGGCTGGACGCCCATTGGTTCCAGCTCCCTATCCCGTATTGACATAACAAGGAGTGATTTCATGGAGCTCGTTATTAAAAGATTGTATAATTTCGTGACCAGGCCTCGCAGACTGCCACTAGGGCAGACATGAGTAAACAAGGGATGTGAACTTAATGAGTGCCAAGGTACTTCATAGGCCCTCATTGCAGATCTGAGCTGGAGGTATAAGAAATAAGACGAGCCTGGAAGTGTGAACTGATGTTGAAGGTCTTGGAATGTACGTAGGGTGCCATCCTTGCAAATGTCATTAAGCACATGAATGCCTTTGGATGACCATGTAGGAGAGATAAAGGGTCTCCCACCTGATGTTAAACAAGGGTTGTTCTATAAAGGGGAGGACAAAGTAAATTTGAAGGGACCACCCAGTATCTTTTCAGCATTATGCCAAGCTCTCAGCGTGGTAGAGACAGTAGTACCATATCTTAGCATATCTTTCCGCCCTTTTTGCTTGAAAGGTATATCTGTAAGTTGGGTAGGGTAAGTCAATCTATTTTCTATTGAATGCCATGCAATCTGTGATCCTTGATCCATCCAAGTATTTACTGATCGGATCTGGAATGCAAGAAAGTAAAGTTTTAAATCAGGGACAGCTAGTCCGCCCTCTTTTTTGGGTCGTTGCAGAGTGGAAAGACGAATCCTAGCCCATTTCTCAAAAAAATTGGGAGGTGGTTGCATAGGTAGCATTAAAAATAAGAAGTTCAAACGAGGCAGAAGGTTCATTTTAAGAATGGTGACTCTGGCTTGCATAGAGATTTTTAGGAGGCTCCATCTTTGAAGATCTGAAGTTGTTTTTCGCATGAGCTCAGAGTAGTTATCTTGTAGGATTGCTGATAGGGAGCCATTAATTTTAACGCTTAAGTAACAAAAGGAAGTCACAATTGGAATAAATGAGGGCAATGAAACCATCTTTTTTCCGACCAATTGGCATTAGTGCTGACTTGGACCAATTTATCTTGTAGCCAGAGAGGTTGTGAAATTTATTAAATAACTGCAGTACATGGGGGACTGTTTGATTGACGTTTGACAGATAGAGCAGGATATCATCGGCATACAGTGAGATATGGTGACAGGTGTCTAATAATACGATTGGTGAGATGGACTGACTTTGTCTGACAGCCTGTGCAAGGGGTTCTATGGAGAGAGCAAAAAGTAGAGGGGAGAGGGGACATCCCTGCCTGGTACCTCGCTGTAGTTCAAAAGGGGAAGATTTGTAAAAAACAGTCAACACCGAGGCAGTGGGGGAACAGTGTTGGTTGTTCCAACAGATGGTTTTAACCATCCCAATGAATGTTGGTCCAAACCCGTAATGCTCCAGAAGTAACCGTAAGTATTCTCATTCAAGATGATCAAACGCCTTTTCTGCATCAAATGAAAGCACTGCCGCGGTGTTCTGAGAAGCATCGGTTAGATTAATTATATTGAGTAACCTCCTTAAATTATCTGACGCCATCCACCCTTTGATGAAACCTGTTTGGTTATGATGAACAATTTTAGTAATAAGGGGTTCTATTCTTACGACCAATGCCTTTGCAAAAATTTTGACATCCGCACAGATTAGTGAGATGGGTCTAAAGCTGGAGCAATCTAGAGGGTCTTTGTTACTTTTCAGTATTAATGAAATAATGTCTTGTTTTTGGTCCCTGTGAAAAGATCCTTCTTTGATGGCAAATTTTATAGAATCAAGCATCAAAGGGCCAACGATCTCCCAAACCACAAGGTATAATTCCGGTGGGATTCCATCTATACCTGGTGACTTCCCCCTCTGAAGCGATTTCGCTGCCTCATGCAACTCAGATAATATGATCAGTTCATCTAAATTTGCCCTGTCTACATAATTTAATTTGGGCAGGTGTAAATTACTTAAAGTCTTGCACACTATTTTATCCAATTTAATCTCTGAGTATAATTTGGCATAAAATGACTTGAATGTATGACTGATGGCTTTAGGATCTGTCAGTATTTTGCCCTCTGCTGTCCGAATTACGTCAATGCACGATTTGGATTCGTTTTCTTTTAGTCTTAGTGCAAGTAGGTGGGAGGGTCTATACCCCTGATAGTAATATTTCTGTCTAGTCCTATGTACAACAAAGGACCCTTTGGATATAGACAGTCTGTTATACTCGCCACGTAAGGCGGAGAGATGGAGTTCTTTATCCTCACTGAACTGTTCATACTGTTGTTTTTCCAGGGCTTTAATTTCAGATTCCAATTGTGACATCCTCTTAATGCTCAGTGCTTTCAATTTGGATGAGAGAGCAATACAAAAGCCTCTCAAAAAACATTTCGTAGTCTCCCACAAACCTTGTGGATTGGGGCATTCCGTTTTATTTAAGTTGACAAATTCTTGTAATTGCGTTTGAAGGGTATCAATAAATGCAATGTTGTACAATAAGGAGTCATTGAAGCGCCATCTGCGGAATTTGGCGGCAGCGATGATGGCTTGATATGAGATTGAAGTGGAGTGTGATCAGATATCAACCTAGGCAATATATCTGTTTTGCATATCTGATCAAGCAAACTAACGCTGATAAGTATGTAATCAATTCTGGATAGTGACTTGTGACGTGATGAATAAAAAGTGTAGGATTTGGTATTATCATTTCTAATTTGCCATGCATCCACCAAGTTTAACTCCGTGATAAACCGATTTAGAGCGACAGTGGAAGGGGGAAAGGAGTTAGAGGGATGCGATCTATCCAACAAAGGGTTAACCGTTGCATTAAAGTCCCCACCTATAAACAAACTACAGTCTTTGAAGGAGAGCAACGTATTTGATATGCCACTGAGAAAGTCTGCGTCGAAATAGTTTGGGGAGTAAACTGATGCGAAAATGGATTTTCATATTATTGATGCTAATTACAACATAAGCAGATCTTTTAACTAATATTACAACACCTTTAGATTTATTATTAGCACAGGAGCAGGCTATGACTTTGAATCGCTTATTCTGAAAACGATGAGCATCCTCTTGTTTTAAATGCGATTCTTGAATTAACACAATATCTGCATTATTGTGTTGTAGGAACTGAAGGCATCATGTTCGCTTAATGGGGCTGTTCAAGCCACATACATTCCAACTATTTACGTTCAGATCAACCATTGCAAAGTTTTTCGATAAAGTGTCTGGTTGCGTAATACCAGATGACCAGGCACCTCCATGTCAGAAAAATCCATATCACTATACTTGTCCAAGATGTCCTGCGCACAGAACTAAATAAAAATTTGTGATCTGCCATTAAACATAAGAATTAAGCAAACAGTAAAACTATGTACACGAAACAAAGAAACCACAAGGGTACACAGATCCCTTTGGTTTGGTAATAATAAGAAACTGTAAGAGACGTGACTCTCACGTCTCCAAATACCTGGAGTGACAGTTCGTGACTCAAGCCGCTATAAAGTTTAAGACAGATAAGTCTAGTGTAATTGACCCATGGGCTAACTTGGTCTATTTCCCTGAGCAGATAACTATAGCATTAGCATACGTAAATGTCTATTTCTGTGAAGGCAAGTGTGAAAAGGTTTACAGAAATCTTGCCTCCACAAGAGATCTTGCGGCGTTGGTCGAGAGGACAAAGCATCCATGTTGTCTCCCAGTGAATGATTTTCGTCCCAGTATTGGGGGTCGGGTAGGGTGACGGTAGATTCTAATGTTGGCCGCAGGGACTGTAGGAATTGCTCGACCTCCTCTGGGGACTTGAATTCCAGCTCTCGATGTCCGTGAGTCACTTTGAGTGTAGCTGGGAAGCGCAGGAATGATTGTATTCCTTGGGAGTTGAGTTTCTTTTTAATGCTGGAGAATGCCTTTCTTTTCTTTATGGTCTCTAAGCTGTAGTCAGGATAGAAGCTGATTCTGCTCTCATTGTGTCGAAGAGATTCAGCGGCTCTTGCAGCTTTTAAAATTAGTTGCCTATTCCGATAGTTCAGCAACTTAAAGATTAGCGAGGTGTGTTGTTTCTGCCCGTGCGAGAGTAGATACGATGGGCTCTCTCTATGCTAATGGGCGATCCAGCCAGTGATGGTAGCCACTTCGGAATGTTAGTCTCTAGAAATGAGACAGCATCTCCTCCTTCCGCTCCCTCTTTAAGGCCGACCAGACGGAGATTGGATCGGCGGTTTCTGTCCTCCATGTCCTTGATCTTAGAGGAGAGTTCAGCCACTGTTGCCTGCAAACCTCGCACAGTTGCTTTATCAGAACGAGCTGATGCTTGAATATTGTCGCATCTGGACTCCAGTCGTTTTATGAGCTGTTCCTGTTGATCCATCTGACAACTAATGGAGGAAATCCTGTCACAAGTTGTCTTAGAGGGTATACTGACACCACAGATAAACAAACTGAAAATACAACTTATCGCTTCTCCGACAGATGTCTTAACCAGCTTTTGAAGCTCTAGCCTCTGCTCGCTAAGAGCTAGCTTAGCTGCAGCTAGTACCGCCTCGTCCAGTTCTTCCTTCGACATTACTGGAATTTCTTTGAATTTCTTTTAAGTTGTTGAACGCTCTACCTTCCGTAAGTGAACTAATTTCATCTGCCTTGACATGACAGACAGACTGGTACTATGTATTAGATTTGCTATCAGAAAATAACAAAATTAGGTAGATTGCAAGCTCAGGTTTTAGCTTTGCATCGTAATGTGCAGGTCACGTGTCTCCCCACTTACTGATTCCTGATCAAATTTCTTTGTAAAAAAACTTACACAGAATTCAGCACAGCAGTTTTTAATCTCAGAGTCAAAACACAGTATATAATTTCTGAACATAATACATTTCAGTGCTTCTTTTCTTAAAAGTACATAACTTGAAACACCAATTCAAGTTCATTTGCATGTGCACTCCAGGTAATACCAACCTTACTTCAGTTGGGTTGTTATGATTAAGTAAAAATGGCCCAAAATAAAGCAGGTTAGAGTTTATGGGCAAAATCAGATGATACCAACATTTATTTTGATCAAATTGATCAAATTGATGCATCTTTAAAGAACACCTTTAGCCAAAGTTACCCCAAAAGCCCATATCAGAAAGTGCATCTCCAACTGAAGAGTTGCAACTGTATAGCATCAACTGGCCTTCATCAGGTTGTGCAGGATATTTACTTTCTGCAACAAACTTGCTGTTTAGTTGTGAACATTGGCATTCATATGTAAAGTAAGAAATGCATGGCATTCCTGGATTTTTAACCCATCCTTTGCTAAAAGATGTTTCAGAATATTGCTAGTGTTTCCACTCCTACTTGAAATGATCATTTTAACTTTGCAAGTAGTACTGTGATGTTTCTTCTTGAAATGAATGGTCTGCTCTTTTCCACCATGACTACTACTTGTTGAATGTTTCCAGCAGCATAGTCTTGATGTAATGAGAGTTTTTCCAATGTGCACCTGTCAGAAAACCATGCCTGCATCAGTGAAAGGATTCAGTAACCTTACGGTTCTGATGAATTGTTAAATTTGCAACTGGTTATTAACTGTTACCTAAATAGAATAGTTTGATTTTCCAGATTGTTGGCCCTTTAACTGTATGGGTGTTTATTTATGCAAACCAATTGCAGTAATCATCACATCTGTCATCAGGGATTAATAATGAAAGGATGGGCTAGCTGGAGGTCAGTGGTGGGAGCCTCCACAGGAGGAGGTTCATGATGTTGCCCCTTATGATGTTTGGTGAGTGTGCCTGAATGACTCTGGGGCAAGTGACCAGGTCCATGCCCCTGGTCAGTGAGCAGATCATGTTAATAATTTCTCATCTGATGGTCTTGTCATTGTCTCACTATATTGTCTCACAATGGTCATTGTCTCACTATATTTGGTTCAAGGATATTGCTGTACCTGTATTGTATCTACTGTGGCTGGATGAAATAGATACTTACATATTTGTGTATGTGTATTAGGGCTGCACGATATTAGGAAAACATGCGATATGCGATAATGTTGAGTGTTGCGATGAGTGTTTTATGTTTTTTTGCTTTGGATTTGCTGGTGATAAAGACTCCGGATGCTGACTAGTCTATGCAGAAAAAAATTAAATGCAATATTTCCATTCGAACATTGTGGAATTGTTTTTATAAGAATTTACTTAAACAGAGCATTTAATGCATCCCATAAAACATTTGAACCATTGAACATAGTTGAAAAAAACTGAAAACATTTTTTAAATCTTAAATAAATGTAAACATAATTTAAATTATAGTAAGTTCTTAGCCAGAAAAAAAATAGCAAAAGGAAC
>JBBJLR010020154.1:0-13195 GCA_037577145.1 Brachypetersius gabonensis
TATATCAAGTTGTGTGTATAAAATGTAAGGATGAAAGCATAGGTGAACAAGGCGCTGAATCCAATCGAAGAGGTGTTGGATCCAGTTCTAGCTTGTTCCAGCAGAAATTACTCCCAGTGTGCGACCAAACTGTTTAACTAATTATGCTCTGATTGAAACATAACACACTAACCATGTTCATGAAAAACTGCACAATCTTCAGTGAAATCTGTCACTGGACTGGAAGGAGCTGAAGAAACATGAACTTCCCTCACATCCTCGTTCAAAGGGAAGCTCTTATCTTCGGTTTTAATGCGCCACGCTGTGTGGAAAAAAAAAAAACTCTTAGAGAAAGCTATGCAACCAGTTTCAATCAACTTTCTGCGTATCTACCACTTTTATTGTTAAACTTTTAAAACCAGTGTGAGTGTTATAAAGTGTAAAATAAATAAAAGAGGCATGTGGGAAATCAGATCCGTCCACAAGGTAGCAATGTGCTGATATTTACACTACAGGCCAGAAACCTGGGCCCTGTTTCAGATTTTGGAAGGAAAAATAAAAACTTTTCTTTTAAATGATTACAAAACAACAAATACTGTTATTTATTTATGTATAATAAATAACAGAGGCTCAAACTATTGATTTTGAAGAGACAAATCAAATGGAAAATACAGTCACTGTGTTGATCATGAAAAAAGAAAAGCATCACTCAATTCTTCATCATCGCAGTTCCTTCTGATTTTCATACGATTGGACAAAATGTCATTCACCAGGATATGAACCCAAGCATTTTTAATGCTGTGAATCTCTGCTGCTGTGATAAGGGCAAGGGGAGGTTATTTTCATGGGACTCCAGCTTTCATGTCCATTAAATTGCATTCACAGTGTTTACTTACACTACAAAACCAGTCAGTTACATTTAAGTATGTTTTTACCACAACACAACATGACTTTTCACTAAACGCGAGAGCTCTTGGAACGTAACCCCCGCAAAATATTCTACCATGTCTAACCTTCTATAGCATCACAGTTAAAAGTATAAGAACAAAACATAAAAACATCACATTAAAAGTATGAGCGATTCATTCAAAATCTCGTATGTGATAAGGAGAACATGTAGCTCATCCATGACTCACACTTATGACGCTCATCAAAAACTCCAGAATATTTAGGGAGCGGTGATGCTGGAGGTGAGCTTTCTGTTGTGTCCTCCATGAATGACTGGCTGGTGTCTTCAACTTTTATATGTTGTACTGTAAAAACCAGACAACACATTAATCTTAATCAGGGTCCGGTTCCAAATCGTTCTAATAGAATTATGGCAACCTTAATGTCAATATAAAATGTTCACAGACCCTCACCAAGTTCATTTGACCCTCCCTCTTCATCAGAAAGGTCTGAATTTATGCTACAAAAAGGATTGTCTACATCTTCTGTCAAAGGAAAGCACTGATCTTCAGATTTGATGTGGTACGCTAGAAAATCAGAAAAGACAAGGTCAAGCATTATTTTAATTTCACCCACTTTCTGAGAATCATCTGATCCCCAAGTTATTTGAAATGACTTCAAAACCATCACCCATACTGACTTAGCTCATCAGAAGCTCCAGGCTCATCTGAGAGTTTAGATGATGGGCTGGATGGAGCCGAGCCTATTTGAACTTCTTCCACATCATCCATTAAATTGAAGTTCCCTTCTGCCATGTTGCCTGGATGTGCTGTGAAAACACAGAACGTCCGTATTTGGCACACAATGTATGTTCTTAATATTATTCAAACAGCTAAAAACACAATGGATCACATTTTATACACGCATACCTTCACTGTCAGAACACACACTGCTCCCTCCAAAAAGTGGAAAAAAAAGTTTTTCTTTAGTACCTTCTCTTATAAGTTAATTTAATTGTTGTTCTGTAATTCTGGATCATTACTAATGGTTCATTTTCACACACTGGGCAACAGGAGTTTTTAAATTATACAAAAAAGTATTAAAAAGCATTTTATGGCCACCAACCTTAACCCCAACAATTCAAAGAACTGATTTTGACCATTCATATTAAAAAGGCTAACATAATTTTCCCATGTTCTTCCTACAACAGCCGTACATTTTGTCCCAAAAATATACAAAACTCACACCCTCAGGAATGAAAACTGTAATACACAACTGTGTCTACGTACCTCCATGAATCACACGCATGTGTTTTTTCATGGACTGCGAATAAGGAAAGCATTTGAAACAGACAGGGCACTGGAACGGCTTCTCTCCGGAGTGAACCCGCTGATGCTCCTTCAGGTGTCCGATCTGACGAAACCTCTTGTCACACTGGGAGCACTCATAAGGCTTCTCTCCAGTGTGAATGCGCTGATGAACCGCCAGATCCTTTGCTTGGTTGAAACTCTTCCCACACTGAAGGCACTGATGTCGACCGTTTTCCACATAAGAGCCCTGGTAGCGTCGGCTCTTCTGCAGAACTAAGACAAAACACTTAGAGTGTTACAGGAGTGAGAACAGATTCTCCAACATACATTAAAATATTAGACTTAAGAATCTCCATTAAGCTGCAGTTCTGAGTAGTATCTCCATCAGGTGTTAAAAACCCAACAGACGTTTATCATAAATAGCCTGCCTGTCATTGCAATCCTACCAAGACGTCTAACACTGCAGTAGATGATAGTTGTGACTCCTTGTTTCTATTTTTCACAATTTGTATTGTGCTGATGTTCCTTTTTTTTTTTTTTTTTAATGCAGTTTAGCTAGAAGTCTTATATCTGGCTATGTATATGTACTCTTAATATTTCTCTAATGTTTATAAAGGATTTTTTCGTCTGATGTGACACTGATTGCATTTAAATATGTTCCACAAAAATAAAAGAGATTTTATTCTTGTCTTGGCCATCAGCCGAGTTTCCCTGTATTTGAGTTTATTGCTGTTATCAAAACATTCAAATTAATCAGTGTCATATTAGTTTAATTTTCCAAGTACCTCCATACCAAGGTCCTCTTGCTTTTAGTATTATTCCTGTGTACTCTGGCCCCACTTCAGAACACACAAACAGCACTAAATGCCTTGAATCAGTTTGTCTATCTAAGGATACCGATGGTAGGGACATACACTACAAATCAAGTATTTTTAGTAAATATTTTTGCAGTATGTTTACTTTTTAAATGACCGAAAAATCATAATGTTAGATATGAATGAGTTATGAAGTGACAGCCAATGGAAAGAAACAGTTAAGGAGTGCATTTGAAGTTAAAGGACAGTCTAGAATTTGACATCACCACACAACCAGTTAATAGGATGTCAGACATTCACAGTTACAGATTCTTTCATCTTATAAAGAAAATTTGTTTTACTTGACATTTTCATCTATTAGTTGTTTATTCAACTATTTTCCAAAGCTTAACAAGAATAAAAAAATCAGCTGTTTATGAAATAAACAGTGGTAAAGAACTGTGGTGTGAAAAACTACAGCCTGGTAATGTATCTCTGCAAGACACTACAGAATGCTACAGACGCATGCTCTACATCGTGATTCAAATATAAAAGGGAAAAAAAAAAATCTTACCAGAATGAAATAAGATTTGATGCTTTTCTAGAGCTTCTAAAGAAGCGAAGCGTTTGTCGCAGTCTGGGCAGGGATAAGCCTTCTCGCAGGTGTGATTACGCTGATGTGTTTGGAAGTTCTGTTTCCAGCGAAAACTCTCCCCACACAGAGTGCACTGATATGGCTTCTCTCGCGTGTGAACGCGCGTGTGAACCTCAAGCTGCGCGCGCCGAGTGAACTTCTTCCCGCAGTGAGAGCACTCGTGTGGGGTCCTGTCTACGCTGACTAGCGTGGGTTCAGCCTCATGAGTTTGCATGTGTCTCCTCAGATCACTGGAACGTCCAAAGCCTTTGGAGCATATGGGGCAGTTGTGAGCTCTCACACCAGTATGAATTCCCAGATGTGCCTTCAGGTCTGCTGACCTGTAAAACCTCTTGGAGCACACAAAGCATTCGAAGGCCCTGTCCCCTGTGTGACCCTTGCAGTGCACACGCAGGGCTGATTGCTGTCTAAAGCATTTGTTGCACTCAGAGCACTGAAAAGGCTTCTCTCCGGTGTGAATTCGCTCATGCTGCTCCAACGTCTGGCGCCTTGCAAATTTTTTTCCACAGTAAGAGCACATGAAGCACTTAATGCCATCTTTCTCTAATGGAGAAAAACAGTTATAGTTAATATCAATAATAGACCACATTACGGATATGAAGATTAATATTAATAAAGCTGCTGGATACTGTAAAAACAAATTTTAATCATAATAGATCTCTTTTATTAACAGTCAAGCCTGAAATTATTCATACCCCTGGCAAATTCTGACTTAGTTACTTTTTTTCAACAAGCAAGTTTCTTGTTGATTGGACACAGGCGTCTCCCAGAAGATAAGACGATGTACCAGAGGCCTCATTGTGGAAAAAAGTATTTCTCAGCTTTTATTTATATTTGAAGAAGTGGTATGTTCAACATTATTTATAGTTTTTGCAAACTGTCACAGTCTGTGGGAAAATACCAGTGGAGACAGTGGAGCTCGTCAGCAATAATAGGAAGCATCTGATTGCTGTAACAGCCAATAAAGGCGTTTCTATTGATTATTGAGAAGGTTATGAATAATGTTGGACATGCCATATTTTCCTCAATGTAAGAAATATTTTTCTCCTCAATAATACCTCTTAGCATCTTATTATCTTCTGGGAGACGCCTGTGTCATTTCTCAATCAAGAAGAATTAATGTAACTAAGTCGAAATTTGCAAGGAGTATGAATCATTTCGGGCTGGACTGTATGTCACCGCTCCCTAAATATTCTGTATGGTTTTATTTTTCCTCAACTGATTATTGTGGGTTTTTTTGTAAACAGCTGTATAGAAGTAATTGCTACAATCGAGTTATGCATTCAAAATACCAAGTTTCCAACTTGTAAACTGCACTGAAACAGGTAGGGAAGAGGAAAAAAGGTGACTCTAGCACTTACCAGACATATATTGCACTGTGCAACCTTTTCCACAAGTGAAAAATTAGGTAAACTCAGTAGCACATGTGGAGAAATACCTGATGCACTTTTATATGCTTTAGAACAGTGGTTCCCAAACTGGGGTCCGAGCCCCCCTTAGGGGGGGCGCTAGAGATCACAGGGGGTGCACAGAATTTTGTTTGAATTGAGTTTACCAAAATTATAATTGTACACAATAAATTCTTAAAGAGAGAAACGTAAGTGCGTGTGTATGAGTATAAGAGCAAAAACCTAAAACACTGTATTTTTTGCAAATAAAAGTTTTAATTAATCATTTTATTCTTTTTGGGCACCTACGGGGGTAGGAGCTGGGGGTCCTGGCTTGTCTTGGACACAGGCAAGGGGGGCTTCAAGGAAAAAAGGTTGGGAACCACTGCTTTCGGATATAGTACAGAAAAAGGGAGGTATATGTTCAGAGGATTTGAACTGATGCTGTTAATGATGAAGGAACTTATCGCAATCATGATAAAAAAATAAATATATGTTTAATCATGCAGCCCTACCACACAGCGGACAACTGTTCTGGAAAACTCAAGGTCATGCACACACTCACTTCTGACCAAGGGTTGTTTATGTAACCGAAACTAATGACAAGGATCCTTTTGGGGTTCCCTGGTGACCTCACACTTATTTAAATATACATTATGGTATTTGAACAAACTACACTGTATGGACAAAAGTATTGGGACACACTATTTCATGTGCTAGGCCCCTTACTCTCAGTAAAGGGTAATCTTAATGCTTCAGCATACCAAAATATTTTGGACAAAACCATGCTTCCAACTTTGGGGAGACTCCAAAAGCCTTCAAAGAAGAGTGCCAGCTGTAATGGGTGAAATGGGGGGCAACTCCTAATTAAATTCTTAATGTTTTTTAATGTAAGGTCATTAAAGTCTCTGTTGGTGTTATGCCAGGCCAATACTTCTGTAGACAGTGTAGGATTGCAACGTAGTTTGATGTATTTCAGCATTCGACCACTTCAAAAGATGAATACAAACACAGTATTATAATTGGAATTAGTATTTAGTTTAGAGAGAAGAGGAGGGGGACTCACCAGAGCCAGGGTCATCAAAGAACTCCGCTATGGGACTGGATGAAGCTGCAGCAGGTTCTCTGTCCAGGTCTTCTGAACAGGGTTTAGGGTCTCCACTCGTGTCCGCCGGTGGTCTCCTCCTTATGTGATGCTGAGGTACAGCACCTTCATCTTCACCCTCTGCTTCCGTGACCACTGTGTCCATCATCATCTTCACTGAGGTGGTCAGATCAGAAAATCATTCAGTTACTTTCCGGAACCACTCTGACTTTTTATAGACTGTAATAAATCGACATCTTATTTAAGAGTATCACAGCCCCTTTTACTGAACTGAATAGAAGCTGCTAAAAAGCACGTTCAAGTCTCAAAGACGCTAACACTTCATGTAACCCTGAATAACGTTTTAAATAATCAGGATTTCTTCTAAAACTGTCCCAGATCTGACTTCTAGACGCCTGAATCAACAAAAGCTTTACCTCAGCTCCCCTTAGACCATCATGCAAACATGTGCAACAAAGGAAAGAAGCATTTTTTCAAAATAAAAGTCTCTTTGCAAGAGCTACCCAAAAAAGTGATGTACCCCAGACCCTAAAAGTTTAAAGATTACTTGAGTATAAAAAACATTTTAAAGTTAATTACTGCTTTGTGAATTTAAACTAGTGTAGTAATGTAATTATAAAATGTGATGCCTTAAGTCGCACAAACCAAGATTTGTGAGTTGACTTTAGACTTGCCCTAGACTTGAGACTTGGCTCGCACTTGGGTGTTGTGACTCGTAAACAATGTTCGTTTCATGGAATTATTTATTTATATCTCGCACTCTTTCCAGTGACCCCTCGTTTGCCATAATAATCCCCGAAAACCGTTACCTGGCCCCGGTGTCCCATTACTTTTGTCCGAGTTTTAGTTTTCAGCTAATAACTGTGTTCGAGGGGTCTTGTGTCACCGAGCCCTATCAAACAGAAGTTTCACGTTTAGAGTGGGAGATATATTTTTTCCATTTTTAAAATTTAGATTAAAAAAAAAAATGTACCTAAAACTTCACTGTTACTTCTTCAATGGTGATGAAGAAAAATAAGATTAAAACGGCCTATATAGGAGTTATCGACCATGGTCTCTTAATTGCTAAACTTAAAGCATATGGCTTTTCACAATCAGCACTGGCATGGATGCATAGTTATCTTTTCAATAGGACACAGCAGGTTTTTTCAATGGTAGTCTCTCAAATAGTGTAGTAACATCATGTGGTTTGGCTCAAGGAAGTTGCTTGGGTCCACTTTTATTTTCAATATTTTCAATAGTACCATGGTCGAGCAGGTAACTAAATTTAAATTGCTGGGCATTAGACTCAAAAAACAACAACAACAAATGTGTTATCTTGGGCTGATCAGATCGACTACATTGTTAGCAAGATGGGAAAAGATATTGCCATGTCCAAAATGTGTTCTGCGTATTGTCCAGCTGCTATACTGGAAAAGGTGGTCCAAAGTCTTGTTTTATCCCATTTATATTATTGCCCAGTAGTCTGGTCTAGTGTGGCCCAGAAACATTTAAGAAAACTTCAAATTGCACAGAATAGAGCAGAAAGATTAGTCCTGCGTTGTCCTTTTCGCTCTAATGTGTGCGAGATGCATACTAAATTGTCTTGGTTAACAGTGGAGGCAAATGTAAAATATAATTTTTTGTTGTTTATGCATAAGGTCATGGTTAACAAAACACTTTTTTTTTTCAAAGAAAAACTATTATTTAGTGGATATTGCCATGAGCATGTGACCTGTCAAGTTAGTAACAGTATGGTTATAATTCCAAGTCCAAGATGTAATTTTATGAAGAAAACTATTGGATATAGAGCGGCTATAGAGTGGAATTTACTCCCATCCGGTGTCAGGGTAATCCAAAATTATTCTATTTTTAAAAAAAATAATAAAAGTGAGATTATTGGAGTGAAGGTACTATTTATTATGAAATGTTTTTGGTTATTTTGTATTGTTTATATATTGGCATTTTTATGACAGTTGTGTGTTGTTGTTTTTCAGTTATAGTGACTTGTGACTTATGACTTATGAAGTTAATTTTAAATTTATGGACCTCAGGAAGACTAGCGACCACTGTTGTGGAAGCTAATGGGGATCCAAAATAAAACATAAACAATGGTGAAATGTCACCCTAGATCACACCAGAGATGAGATAACTATAAAAACAGAAAATAACTATAAATAACTATAAAAAAAACAAGTGACAAGGACACAAATGGAAACAATAACATTAGATAAATGTTAAAACAAAAAATGTGTGCAAATGGCTGTGTTTTATAGTGAAAAAGCGTGTGGAGGTGGCATTGTGTTATGAGGAGTGCTATTAAATATTAGTGAATGTAAGGCATATCCTGGTTGAGAAGTCTTACGACCTGGGGCTTAAAGCTCTTCGCCTCCATCAATCCATAATGCTGCAGAACCATTTGCCCAAGTTTATCGGGCGGAACAGATAGTTGCTGGGATGGGAAGAGTGATGGTTTAGATGGTACCTGATGCATTGATGTAGCATTTTAAAATGGAGGAAACATTCTACCTTCATGTGAATTATGCAAACTTTCCTCTGTGATCCACAGGCCTTCACCTATAGACTTTCCACCCATCTCCAGCACTGTGCGCAAGGTGCTCTATGTCTCAGCTGTAGTCCTGGAGGGAAAATGGGGACCTCTAAAAATTATATAGCTGCTATTATGGTTCTGGCGCCTATGTTACATAGCATAGTGAGAAACACTGCAGTCATGCTGACTGGATATTAGGCTTCAGGATCTTGTTTTGGCAATAATGCTCAGCCTTAAGAAAATACTATGTCCTCTGAAATAAAATTGGTGTTTTTTTGGTCAAAAAGTATGTAGTATGTTAATTTGATATGCAAATTCACATTCATACCTTTTTCCTTAAGGTCTTGCCTCCACAAAATGATCTAAAAAAAGTTTCAAATTAAAATTTAGTTTCTAAAATATTATTAGGCAGTTACTGTGATCCCAGTCCGTTGCTAGGATGTTGCTAACAGGTTGCTATGGTATTTTTTGCAGACTGATATGTTGTACAAGGTACTGTTGTAGGGGAGGGCATACTATGTCAAAAACTAGAAGCTAATGTCGTAATGTTAATTAGTGAAAAAACAAGACAAATGTTGTCATGTGATTAAGGGAAACACCAAAATCGACCTTGAATATCAATAAATGAAAGATAAGGATTATCAACAAGAAAACTTCCATATCCCCAGATATGAACAATTGAATTTGTATATTTCTAAACTAGAAGCATCTTCAAGAAAAAGTGGTGTCTTACTCAGTACTGACTGAAAATTGAAGTAATATTTGGTTTAAAACTGCTTGGGTTCGACCGGGTTAACCATGGAATTTTACAGAAATGTCATTCACCCGACAATTCATAACATCCATCCCCTGTAGATGGTTCATCATCACCCTGCAAGAAACCATTCCCAAATGTGTCATCATAGGAAAAAGATGATTAATCAGAATAACTTTACCTTGATTTGCAATGACCCTTTCCCTCCAAGAAGACAAATCGACCTTTTATTTCTAAGCCCTGATTAAAACCCAGTGGTTAAGTCATAGCTCACAGTTAGTATTTAGCTACATACACTATAAGGACAAAGATATTGGGACACACCTGCTTTTCAGGGTTTGGGCTAGACCGCCTACTTTTAATCAGAGCAATCTTAATGCTTCAGCAAACCAAGACATTTTGGACAACTTTAGACACCGTTTAGGGAAGAACATTTTCTACTCCAGCATGACCGTATCCCAGTGCACAAAGTAAGCTCTATAAAAAGATGGTTAGAGGAGTTTGGTGTGGAAGAACTTGACTGACCTGCACAGAGCCTTGACCTCAACCCTTCTCACACTGTCTAAACCTCATAAATGCTTTACAAAATGAATGAGCACAAACTCCCATCTTGTGGCAAGCCTCACAAAAAGAGTGGAAGCGGATATAGCTGCAAAGCAGATGGTCAGGCGTCCCAATACTTTTGTCCATATAGTGTATCTAGAACTTTCAGAAGGCCTAATGACTTTTTTTTCACAAAACTGGGCCCAACTATTACAAATCAAAACATGTTTAGTGGACTCCATCCTGCTTATATCCATTTCCAAGCTCCAGAAAGCCTAACCATGGAAAAGATTGACATTTTACAACCATATTTGTACCAATCTGTAACTATGACAGTTTGTTTAAATACAAGTAATAATTAACTAAATATTTATAGTTTCGAATAATCATTAGGCCTTCTCTAAAAGCCAAAAGACCCTGAGCGTTCTCTACAGAAAATGGAGGAATATTAAAGGCTTGGTGGCATCAAGCAGTAAACCTGGCTCAGAGATCTACACATTTCTCCACTTTTTATTTATCTTTAGTTCTGTGAGAGTTATTCAAATGGCTTAATATTATTCAGATTATTTTGATTTACATTTTTCTACACCTCTGTAGGAGGGATAAACGTCAATGCCACAAATGAGCAGTAATGTGACCTAGCATCCACAAGATGGCAATCAGGTGAAGCACTAGTCTCTCAGTACAGCGTTCTATTTTGAACTTATCTGTAGTCAGGTCTTAGTGTTTGGATTCCGTTTATCATGATAAAAGGCACTGATGTATTGCTATGTTTGCTTTTATATAAGACCAGACCACATCTGTCTCCCTCTTGAATGCCGCATGTAGACATGCAGAAAATGCGCCTCTGTGGAACATATTCATGTCCTGTTTTTGGTCCTGTTCTAGGGACTGTTTACACTGAAGAGGTGAAAGTATTCAGCTGTCAATTACATCTGAAACGTGTGCATTCAGAGTCTGCAATTTCTGAGTACCGTAAAGGAATACACTAGTTTTTTCAGCCTTGCATGTATCCGCTGCATATTGCATTCAGTTTTGACTCCCTGTACGTTTCCCTGAAGACCTGAAGAACTGAAAACCTGTCAGCTCTGAAATGTACTTATAATGCAAGCCAGTAGGAAGTTATTTCAGCCCTTCAACAATTCAGTCAATTGACTTCTGTTGTGAGTAAGCTTCACAAACATGTCTCTGAATAGGGAAACACATTGAAATGATGGCAGCAGGTGGAGACGAGGCTGAAAAATAGTGGAGTATTTCTTCAACAGATTCTAATAGGAATAAAAGCAAGTTTTTTCATCCCGTCAGTCTCTCTTAGTCTCACTCTTTGTCTGTCCTCTCTTTATGAACCAGTCTAGTGTGTCTGCTGGCTCTGGGTGCCCTGAGGTGTTCAGTGGTGCTGCATGACTAGTAGTCTGAAAACATGTAGTGGCAAGCTGAATATGAATCCAACTCATGCAGGACTGGAGGACTGTGGGTGCCCATGTGTTCTCAATCAGACTGGTGGCACTGGCACAGCAAGGAAATGGACAAAGTAAGTGGATAAACTGAAAATGTAGCCTTTTCTCCCAACACTGTAAATTGTTCGTTTGCTTCGTTTTTTTGTACAGATTACAAAGAATCATAATTATACACTGATTAGCTACAGCATGGTAATGCAAATAACATCTTGTTACAAGATGGTACGTCAAGGGGCAGGAAGCAGGAAAAATAGGCAAGGATCTGAGTGACAGACGGCTGGGAGACTGGGTCAAACTACCCGACAGGTCTAAAACGACACTTGGTCTGATGAATCACATTTCCTTTTACATCAAGTCGATGGCCATGTAAATGTGAGTGGGAAACCCACACAATATTAGGCAGATGGGTTTAATTTATGGCTTGTCGTATATGTACTAATAACAGAGGCACTATTTTGATGTGTATAAATACCTAACAGTGAGTACAAGCCAGGCTAAAATGCAGCCTTCATAAAGGGGGCTACAATGTAATGTGATGTTACCCTAAGTAAAGCCCCCCCTATAAATTCAAACCAGTTTATTGTTAACCGTTATACATGCACATTCATCAAAACATTCAACAGAAATCATATTTTTGCTCTTCTAACTTTATGGTCAGTTTCTCCTCTTTAATCATTCTTTGATGCAGATGTTTGTGTTTAGGTTACAAAGCTCACTTGGTTCAAACAGCATAGTCAAAATCACAAAAGGGTATGCTGGAATATTTTTACATTTGCTGCTGGTGGCTGAATTGCTCTAAAACTACAGTCACTCAAATCAAAATTTGTGTTTTGCTTTGTAGCATAGATGCACAGCTTACTGGTATATACCAATGAATCTTACACAAAACAAGCAATTCCCACATTGTATTTGTGGTTGTGCTCTGCTCTTATGGGCCGTTTACTGGATGAGCTGACTGTCCGAGGGACATGTCACACAATCTGTTGGCAATTGCCTTTTTGCACACATGTGCACACACATGGACACACATGAGATCTGGCGGTCATAGGTATACCCTGGCTGGAAGAGGACACTGGGTTTCTGGGTGACTGATTCTGTCGCTCACTTCATTTTCCACTCACTGCAGCTGCAACTGACTAGTTTTGCCCTTCAGATTCAGTTACTTTTTAGGGGGAAAAAAAATCTACCACTTGAAGCAGCGTTATTAAAAATAAAACATGTCCTCCAGGCAAATGGGGTGAAACTAGATATCTAATGTGAAGTTATCTCCTTGAAAAGGTGGTGATTTATTTTGCCAGCCAAGTCTGCTATTAGTGTCTGCTTCATCATATGGAATATACGAGAACATTCAAATTAAATAGATTAAAAGACAAAGTATTTTTAGAATGTATTAAAATGATATTATGGGGATATATTATGATATATGTTGAGCACTCAAACATTGTGACCACTCACAGATCAAGTAGGTAACAGGTTTTTATTTATTTTTAATTTTTTACAAATGTGCATGTCAAGGTCTAGGACGTAACAGTCTTAGGTTTAGACACCCAACACCTTGTCATTAGCCAATGGTTTGTCCTTCCTCAGTTATTGTGAGTGCAGTTAAGTGTATCCCGTCTGGTTTGAACAAAGGCTACCGTGGTAGAATGTATTGATTATTTAAATGCTGGGTATGGGAAGAATGTGTCAACACAATGCAATGCATTGCTAGGTGTTTGTCCTGCATCCTCAATAAACAAGCTCCAGTTAGTCCAAAATGCAGCCGCCAGGGTTCTCACTAGATCCAGAAAAT
>JBBJLR010020207.1:0-13193 GCA_037577145.1 Brachypetersius gabonensis
ACCTCGCAGCTGCATTCTGAATCAGCTGAAGTGTCTTGTTACCTTCATTGGCAGTCCAGCCAGAAGAGAGTTGCAGTTGCGAAACTAGTCGCTCTCATTACTTTTGTCCATATAACACCAAATGAGACATTAATGAGACTGCATTCTGATACATAGCCTTTCATATGGAGTCCCTCTTTGCAGTTGCTATAATGGTTCCGCCCCCATGCTCTTGACTCAGAGGGGAACTTACCTTAAGCTAGGTAAATCGTGAATACAGTGATTAAAATTGTAATCGTTACCCAGCATTAATATATATGTATGTATGTATATGTGTAAGATTTTTTGTTAGTAAACATATCTGTGCAGATTTGCACAAAGCAAACATATTTGTCTACTCCTATGTTGATAAGTACTGACAAAAAGCAAGGCCAATGTGAAACTTCTGGCAAAACAGGGCAGAATATGAGGCGGCTGGAGAACCGCTAGCAAATGTGAGTTCGTCCCTTCCGCTAAGAGCAAAACGTTAGTGTTCCGTTTAGAACAGCACTGACCCACAGCAGTGTGCACTAAATCTCAGTGCACTAACACAAGTGGACACACCCACGAATATAAGGAAGTATAGTTTGTGGTACAGCAGCTTTTCTGTAGGCTTTCTGTAAGCTTTTGTGCTTTCTAGCATGAATGAGCCTCAGGCAGCCATGACCCTGCCACTGGTTCTCCTTCCTTGCACTAATCTTGGTAGGTACTAACCACTGCATATCAGAAACAGCCAAGAAGATTTTTGAGACTATGATAACTCGGTTTAATCACAATAAAACAGCACACCAGAGAAATCTTGTCTCACGCTTCCATTTATTCGTTTGTTTTTTCTTTTGCAACGTGTCAACTTACCAACAGGTCAACTATACCTCCTACTGGTGTGAAGTGGTATTGCAGTTTGTTAGTTTCCTAAAATAATCCTATCATGTTACTACAGAGACATTTACTATCATTTCAATTAAATAGGTTTTTATTTAGAGCCTTTTGCATTAAACCCTTGCAGTGTTAGATTGAGCACATTTTCTGTTTCCCAAGATTTACCTGAATGAAAGAATTTTATTTATCCCAAGGGAAATTCTTTTGTCCTACACATGCTCAATGCAACAAGGGGAGTAAAGATAGAAAATCGAGTGTTTAAAAAGAACAGAACAGCTGTAATAGTGCCAATGTTCGAACAAATAACTCTATACCAGGTAAAATAAAAGAACCTTATTATTGCAAGCGGTGAGAGGGAGATTGTCCATGATACTGAGAAGCTTTTTTTCAGTATGGAAGCAAATTAGTGACAAAAGTATTTGAATTAAAAAAAAAACCCAGAAGTTTTGCAATTGAATAAAAACATGCTTAGTTTATTTCAATTGTAATTACAGCATTAAAGGTTCGATATAAAACATTCAGACTTTCAAATTCAATAAAAAACCCTAAAAAAAAAAAACACCCTTCATTTAAAAAACTTTAATCATTCAGTCTGACATTCAGTCAGACATCCGGGACCTACAGGAAAAGAAGCAGAGAGCGCATGTTCACTGAAGCAAAATGCTCTTACAGCGCAATATACGGATCTATACAACAGCGGAAAGGTAGACGATGAGCTACAACCGGATTTCGTCTAAACAATATGTATTTAAAGAAATACGGATAACATTGCTCTCTATGAGCAGTCCGCTATCAGACGAGAGCTTAGGGACCGTCTGCGAAGTGCAAAACGAAAACTTATGTCCAAAGAGTGAAGAGCCACAAAAATCACCAAAGGCTTTTAGAATGTTATCATGGCATTATTACACCTCTTAGTTTGGTGAAATGTACCTTAGTCTATTTTTAAAGATTAATAAAATGCAATAACTTTACTATAAAATGTAGTTCCGCCAAAATCCTTTACAAGTCCAGGGTGTCATCATGGCCATCCTACAGCACTCAGTTTGGGAGAATGTGATTTTAAATGATTTTTTATTGCCAAAAATGTGCTGTAGTATGACCATGATCTTTATTATAAGTACATGTAACCAAACTAAGGGGTGTAATATAACCATGATAACATTATAAAAGCCTTTTGTGGCTCTTCACTCTTTAGACATGGTGCGTTTTCGTTTTGTACTTGGTAGACAGTCCCTAAAGCTCATCGTCTACCTTACCGCTGTTGAATCGACCCGTATATTGTGTTGTAAGAGCGTTTTGTTTAAGATTTATTGAGCCAAACCATTAAACGCGAGCGCACTCTGCTTTTTTTCCTGTAGGTTCCGGATGTCAGACTGAATTTCAGCCTGAATTTGTCCAAGTGAATATTTAAAGTTGGGTTTTTTTTTCAAAATAATTTATTTATTTTTTGCTAAATTTGCCAGTCTGAATGTTTTATATTGAATATTTAATGCTCTAATTACAATTGAAATAAACCAAGCATGTTTTTATTCAATTGCAAAAATTCTATATATTTTTTATTCAAATACTTTCATCACTAATTTACTTCCATATTTCAGCATTATCCTCTCAGACACCTGCTTTAGAATCTCCAGTCTGACCGCCAGCACAGTCAGCTTGTTCAGTCTCAGCTGTCTTCACCCCACTGTCCCACACACAGCTGCAAACACAGCGCTCACCACCACAGAGCGACAGGACATGCTCAGCATTGTCCTACACACTGAGAGACCGGAGCCTCCTCAGCAGGAAAAGCCGGCTCTGCCCGTTCTGGAAAGCAGTGTTGGTGTTATTGCACCGGTCCAGGTTTCTGTCAGTGTGGACCCCCAGGAACCTGCAGTCCTCAACCACCTCCACATCCGTCCCTCCGATGGTGACGGGGCTAGGAGGAGGAGGAGGAGCTGCTTCCTAAAGTCCGCAACGAGTTCTTTTGTCTTTGTGCTGCTTAGCTGTAAATGGTTCCGCTCACACTACTCTATTCATCCGCCTGTCCCTGAATCAGACCTCGGTGGCAGTCATTACAATTTCTGCAGGTGACATGACTGAGACCTGTACCTGCAGTCAGACGTGTAGAGGGTGAAAGGACCGAGCCCTGCGGCGCCCCCTGCTGCTCAGGATGCTGTCCGAGCTCTTCAGCCGGACATGCTGCGGTCGAAGGTCTTAGACGAAGAAAATAAATAGAGAAGTAAATAAACAATAAAAATAAAATAAATAAACACGACCCTCACAGTGTTCCCAAAGGCCAGGTAGATGATGGCGTCCTCCACGCCGATACAGGGTCGATAAGCGAACCGTAGGGGGTCGAGCCGAGGCTCCAGCAGCAGACGCAGGTGTTTCAGGAGGAGTCTCTCCAGCACCTTCACGCCGTGTGAAGTCAGAGCCAGGGGCCTGTAGTCACTGGGGGTCGACGGGGTGATCTTTTTGGTGACAGGAACCAGGCAGGATGTCTTTCAGAGTGACTGGACCCTCTGCAGGCCCATTTTCAGTGCTTAATTATAATAGTTAAATAAACTCTTGTTTAATTTAATTATTTGTTAGTGGTTCTACTATTTCGCTACCAGTCAGACTGTGCGCCTGGAATGAACTGCTGCAGAAGAGTGATTTATAGCACTGCTATAATCATGAAAGTGTTGCATTTGCATCAGTGGCCTTCTGTCAAACGACTGTTTACAATCAAAGTATTAAAAGAAACCACAAGGCTTCTGTTTTCCTGTGGATCCCTTAAAGATAATATTCCTACAGAGACATGAAGGGGGCGGGGCCAAGTGTTCCCTCATCTTTGAACAGAAGTTCGTATTGCCCAATATAATCTTTGGACCCTGAAAGTGAAGGAACTTTCATACGCTCGAAGAAAAAGTGTCTTTTTACACTTATATTTTCTCTTTACCACTGCAGATTGATACAAAGCCACTGTGGGAACGGGAAGTCATGCTGACGGTCGAAAATATTCAGTGAGTAGTTTTTCGGGATTGTGTGACGGACTGAGGAAACATGAGCTACAGACTGTTACACCACTGAGGTTGTATCTAACACGTTTTATCTGGTTGTTGTGAAAGGGACACTTGTAGCTTTGATGCAAATGCCTTTGGTTGTTAACTAAACTTTTCTAGGCAAGTTGCTATGGTGCTAACCGCTGACCGAAGGGCTGCGTGGAAAACTGAAGGCTCCCATTTTGTGTTCAGTGAACTCTTTCCAAATGGACACAGTCTGTGACTCGGGTGTACTCCTGAAATCCGCAAAGTTCACTCGCAAGAGGAAAAAAGAAAAGCTTTGGTGTGATACTTAAAGTATATATGAATTCAATCCATAAAATCTCTTTTCCACCACATGTGTAATTAGAAATTGCCTGCATCCAGGGTTTGATTTGAACAGGGGTGCAAAAGGAGGTCAACCTCTCTGGTAGTTCCACCCCTCCAGGTATAGGAGTCGGCAGATATTTGCACTAAGAATACATATATTTTAGATCCTACATCAATGAGTAAATTGTATATTATAAAATCTGAACCACCCCCCAAAGATTTAATCAGTTTGGCCACCAGATCCGTTTTTCCTCCCTCCACGCTTCCTAGCTGAAGATTGTATCTGTAGATTTCCGTTTCTTCCCATTTGTATGTAGTTTGCCCCAGCATGTATTTGCTCATTTCCTCTTGTCTTATGTAGAAAGGCCCTTACCTGTCCTGACCCCCACAAATTTAAGGTACTGGGCATCTCTTCCTGTGGTACTGGTGGTCTTTTTTGTTACCTGGCATGGTTTCTGTTATGCTGTTAGAATTTAACTTGCTAACATAACCGATGGTAATGTTAATGTAGATTAAAAAAATAACTTGTACCAATAAAGCAACTAACATTTTGTAACTTATAATTGCCTTTGCCCCAGCATACTTGTTTCTGTGCTAATTTCCTCTTGTCTTTTGTAGAAATGCCCTTTCCCATCTTGACCCCTACACACTTAAGATAGTGGCTGTATCCTCCGTTGGTATTGGGGGTGTTTTATGCTACCTGGCTTGGAGGGAAAAACCAAAGAAGATCCCAGTCGGAGATGGCTGGTGGAGGCTAGGAGAGAAGCCCCTTATGGAGGACATAACGATACGTCGTTTCGCTGTGGAGACCTCAGAAGAAGTGATGCAGGTAGAATGAAGCAACAGGAAATGCACTTGTTTCATCCTTCTTTAAAACAGAACTGAACAGACTAAGAATTGTCTGAAATCAAGATGACAGTTGATGTTTGATGTTTTCAGCACTTTTATTCAGAAATAACACCACATTAATCTCTTGTTTCGTTCAGGATCTTCACCAGCGCATTGACAGTACCAGATATACAGACAGTCTGGAAGATGCCCGATTCCATTATGGCTTTAACTCTGCCTATCTCCAAAAGGTGACTTCATACTGGAGGCATGAGTTTGACTGGGAGAAGCAGGTTAAGGTGCTCAACAAGTACCCTCACTTCAAAACCAACATAGAGGGTGAGCATATCTGGAAATGGTCATAACAGAGGTTTAATATACACACTTAGACCTTCACATTAAATCTGTTGAAATTGTACCTGTTTATAGGTTTAGATGTTCACTTTATACACGTAAAGCCTGTCCAGTGTACAGGACAGAAGGTTCTGCCTCTCATGATGGTGCACGGCTGGCCTGGCTCGTTCTATGAGTTCTACAAGATCTTGCCTATGCTCACGGAAACTGACGGAGATTTTGTCTTTGAGGTGATCTGCCCCTCAATCCCAGGGTATGGCTACTCTGAAGCCCCACATGTACCAGGTGACTGTCTATAACATACATATATGTATGTATAAGTATAATTTGTTTGTGTGTTATGCATATCATTTTGGTGTGTTCTCTGATGTTGATTATTATTGGTTTTTGTTGTTAGGCCTGCAAGCCTCATTATTCAGGCAGTGTTACACTATGTACATTAGGGATGAAGCACTGCGCCGATATCAGACATCTGTCAATTCCAATGTGAAAACACAAAGTTTATTTCTGTTGGGTTACAAATAAATAAAATGCCTTTTAGAACAATAGCGCAGCACCTCATTAACATTCTGCTTTTGTAGAGTACTGTGTCATTAAATATTGATTTAAAACATTGGTCAAATATGAACATTTGTCTAGTACTGCAAATTATTTTTTTGCCAGAACTGATAACTATCATGATACATTACTAATGTACCTGCACTCATGGCCGAAAATATTGGCACCCCTACATTTATGTCAGAAAACACACCACTTCTCATAGAAAATTGTTGCCATTACAAATGTTTTGGTATTGTCATGTTTATTTCTTTTGTTGGCACTAGAAGAACACAAAATGTAAATAAATGGCCTTGGCAAAAATATTGGCACCTTATCAGAATTGTATGAAATAATTGTATTCCAGGCATGTGATGCTCCTTTCATTTGTAATGAAACTCGCTTGCAGCCAATTAACACGGAGAAATGTTGACTCAATCTTGGTTTTGAGTGTCTATGTGAGCATGTAGAAAAGAGAGAAAAAGCACGGACAGTCCCAAGGCTATAAGTCCATCTCCAGAGATCTTAATGTTCCTGTGTCCACTGTGTGCAACATTGTAAAGAGTTTTACAGCCCATGGCTCTGTAGCCAATCTCTCTGGACATGGACGATAAAGAAAGATTGATAATGTTACAAAGAATTGTTTTAATTGGTGGCTAAAGAACCTCAATCAATTCCAAACAAATTCAAGCTGACCTGCAGGCAATGGGTACAGCAGTGTCAGCTCGTACTATGCGTCGCCATCTCAATGAAAAGGGATGTTATGGCAGGACACAGAAACATTAAAAAAGCCCGACTGGAGTTTGCTAAAACTGGCAGCCACAATCCTGGACAGATGACACAAAATAGAGCTTTTTGTTAAAGCACATCATTCTACTGTTTACCAAATACAAAAAGGTGCCTTCAAGGCAAAGAACACAGGCCCTACGGTCAAACATGCAGGAGGTTCACTGATGTTTTGGGGTGGCTTTGCTGCTTCAGACACTGGATGTCTTGCCTGTTTGCATGGTACTATGGCATCTGAAGACTACCAAATAATTCTGGGGTGCAAAGTAGGGCCCAGTGTCAAAAGGCTGGGTCTCAGCTGGAGGTCATGGGTCTTACAGCAGGACAGTGACCCAAAACATACAAAATGAGCCCAGTAAGGGTTTTAGACGAAGTTCCGGAGACTTCTGAAGTGGTCAGCAATGAGTCCAGATCTAAATCTCAGTAAGCACCTGCAGAGAGCTCTACAAACAGCAGTTAGGAGAAGGAACCCTTTAAATCTGAAAGACGATTGTTACAGAAATGGATTACAATCGGTTACTTCTTCCAAAGGGTGTGCTGTCAAGTATTAGGTTGAGGATGCCAATAATTTTGTCCAGGCCATTTTTTGAAGTTTTGTGTCTCAGATGTTTTTTCTCTGCTTTTTGAGCTCTTACATTGCCAACAAAAGATAAAACCATGACAATACCAAAGCATTTGCAATTGCAATACTATTCGGTGAGAAGTGGTGTGTTTTCTGACATATGTGCAGTGGTGTGGATATTTTTAATAAAGATTGTATGTTATCAAATTATTGCCTCTATCCACCCCCAAGACAAATAAACTTTATATTAATATACTTACCATACCTTTGAAGCATGTTTTTTTTTTTTATTTGTCAGGATTTAATTCCCTGGATGCTGCACGTATCTTTCATAAGCTAATGGACATACTGGACTTCACTGACTATTATGTTCAAGGGGGAGACTGGGGAGCCTTCATAACCTGCAATATGTCCCTGATGAAGCCTGAGTAATATCAACATAGTCCAGTACATATTAGGAGTGTAACGGTACACAGATGTCACGGTTCAGTACGTACATCGGTACGGTTCACGATACAGCAAGGTTAAGCAACAAAAAGTTCTAAAGAATGCGGCTTGGTTTGTTTTCGTTTATTTTAAATAAACAGCAGTGTACCGTCTATTCTCCGAAAGACATCATGTACCGAACCGTTACCCATGTACCGTTACAGCCCTAGTACACATGCGTGATATTAAAGGTGATGTTATGAAATGAGAATTATGGGTGGGGAAAAAATGAGGGACTGAGCAGCTTCATGTGCCATAAAAACCCCACGAGTTTATTGTTCCTGCCTAAACTGTATCAGGTAACTAGTAGTGGGTAGCTGTTGTCAGCCTATTGAACAATCATCATTTTTTATCTATTAATTAAGTTAGTTTACACAAATTTCTTAGCTTTTTTTTAAAAGCGGCAGACCTAGTCTGCATGCGTTACTCGATTAAACTGTTCCATATTGTGGGAAAAATAGCTTTTGGCTACTTTTAGCTAATAGTTTTCTATACAGAACTTATCATTCAGAGTGGTGCTTTTTTAACTTTTTTTTTTCCCTTCTGTACAATTATTTTTTTTAACTTAAGGTGTATTCGTGGTCTGCATCTTAACATGATCAGCGCCAGGGCAGGAAGTATTCTTACTATCGTCTCCCTCCTTGTCGGCCGTTACCTGCCTTTCCTGGTAGGATTCACCAGAGAAGATGTACAGCGGATCTATCCTTACATGCAGAAGAATGTATACGAACTTCTACAAGAATCTGGCTACATGCACATACAAGCCACCAAGCCAGATACTGCAGGTACCGTATTTAAGCTCCATTACAGCTGCAGTCTGCATCTTAACCACATTTGTTTTGTTTAAGGCTAGTCGGTGAACCCAAATCTGATGTTCTCTCTGACGTTCTTCACGAGAAGCAATGTTTCATATTTACTGCATTAACTGAAGCATCACACGATTCAGCATCATTATACATTTTCCTTCTCTACCTTGCTCTTGATCAGCAAAACATAGTATTAGAAAGGTCCTCTGACCAAGCTGAGTATTTTCAAACAATATGTGGAGGTATTATTGGTCAGTATGAATTCTCTGATCACAAACTCAAAAATCTGAAGACATTTTATAAGCAGGTAAAAGTTACTAAATTTTGACTGAAGATGAGATGATTTAAAAGTTGATTTAAAAATCCTAATAAAAACTACAACAAAAACTGTTCTGTTTATTGAAACAACATTCAGATCAAAGAAAAACGAACCAGTTCAGAATGAGACATTTTTACATAATAAATTTTAAGCCTATCAATTTTGGCCCTTACTCAATGTTTTTTAAATCATTATTTAAAACATGGACTTATTTTCAACATATTTGGATCATGCTTACCTTTATTATTTTATTACTTTTTTTGTTATTAATTTGAAAATGCTTAACATTGCTCCACTCCTGCTCAGTAATTTCAAGTATCATGTCTTTATGATACTGCGTATCACAGTAAAAACTATTTTATCACAACATAAAAAGTTACTCATGTTGTGCAGCCCTAGTTTATAGTTAAACTGATTAATATAGTCATTACTCAGTGTTGTGCTCACTCTGGAATTTGTCTCCCCTCACAGGCTGTGGGTTAAATGACTCCCCGGTTGGTTTGGCTGCTTACATCTTGGAGAAGTTCAGCACCTGGACAGATTATAAAAACAGGGACCTTGAAGATGGGGGTTTAGAGAGGTAAAGAAAGAACATAAACTTACGGAGCAGTATATTAGTTACATTAACTCAGTTATGCAGCTGACTGTTAAAGTAGATTGCTTTCATTGCAAACTTTAGTAAAATACTAAATATTGTATTTTATTTCCTAATGTTTGCATGTTCATCACCTGAACTGTCATTGAATAAGAGAAGTTCTAGTGCTGAGCGATGCTGTTTTTATTCATCTACCTCGAAAATGCACAGTTTAACATTGCCTTGCAAAAGTATTCAGCCTCCTTAAGTCATTATATTTGCTATACAAATAACACTAGCACAGAGGGATAATAACAATGAATTTTGTATTTAATAATTCAAAATTCAAACGACTCATGGACCGGAGGTTGGGGACCTCTTTGTTAGAGTATGTTTCTAATTGTTTGTCGTACGGTTTGCTGTTTGTTTGCAAGTCGGTTTAACCATTTTTAATAGTACAACTGGACTGACATCTGGACTAGGAAAATGTTTTTGTTGTTTAACCACTTGTGTATTACTTTGGCCTTGTGCTTGTGATCATTGTTGTGCTGAAAGGTGATGTTTCTCACCTTTTGCTTGGACATTTCTTGAGGAATGGACATTGTTAGGTTTGTGCCATGCATAGCATTTACAATTTTGGTCAAACTGTTACATTTTTGTTAAAACCAAATACTGTTATTTTGTAGCTATTTTGTATCCTGTGCATGTTTATGACATAATCTCTAATTTCCTAAGAATGCTATTTCCTCTTCATTTTAATAGCTTTCCTTCAGATAGGGGAAAGTACTGTAAACCATACTGAACAAACCACAGCACACAGTTTGAACAGTATGGAATTCCTCCTCTACATTTAACTCATTCACCAAGTGAAGCAGGAACACAACGCCTGGGGAGCAGTGTGTGGGGACGGTACTTTGCTCAAGGGTACCTTAGAGGTGCCACTAGCCTTCTTAGAATTTAAACCTATGACTTTCTGATTGTCCTAACCACTAGGCCACTAGCTACCACTAGACAGTCTGTCCTATGGTACTAAAGTCATGGGGGTCTTTTTTTCATAAAACTGTACACAGAGGCCAATTTTGTTTTGATTGTGATTTCTGCGCTAACTTTCCACAACAGATTACCTTTGCAAGCAGCATTTCTTTAGAAATGCACTGTATATAATAGTTACTGTCCTCTAAATGTATCAACAAAATGAAAACAAACACTAAATCAGCTAAATTATGCTCACGTTGATAAATTTTTTGTTAAATTGGTTAAAGTTTCTAAGTTTTTGTTTTGCTGTAGAAAGTTCAGCTTGGATGACCTCCTCACCAATATTATGATCTACTGGACTACAGGCTCCATCATCCCATCAATGCGCTTCTACAAAGAGAACATTGGCAAAGACTTCACAAAACGAATGGACACTGCGTAAGTTTAACTTGACTGACAAATGATCTGTTTACGATATAAGGTAGGATAAACTGGCTTTCCCCTTACCTCAGAGAGGTTTTGTGTCAGATGTCTCTATTTTGTACACAGAACAAAGGTCCATGTTCCTGTGGGACTGGCCGCATTTCCACATGAGTTGATGCACTGTCCCTGGGTCTGGGCCCGGTTAAGGTTCAGAGACATCCGCTCCTACTCCTACATGCCGCGAGGAGGACACTTCGCAGCCTTCGAGGAACCTGCACTGCTGGCCAAAGATTTGTTGCAATTTGTGGAGAAAGTTGAGTGCAAGAGGTCTAAGTAACTACTGCATTCTACTGCCTTGTATTACTTTGAAGTGAAATGAAGAAAAAATATTAACAGGCTTGATTTGAGAGCTTTGAGCATTTGTCAGTTACACTGCCTTCATCTTAATAAAGTACACTGATTACAGCACCGCTATAATAATCAGAAATGATTTGGTATTATGTCTGAAAGTATGTCTACACCCCACCTGTGTCATTCCTGTCTAGCTAATATTGTTATACTTACAGTTCCGGAACATATACAAATAGTGTGTTTATGCAATCACTTAAAATAGCTGGCCCCACCTGTCCGGAGGTCTCAGATCTGTCCGGAAAGGGCCGCTGTGGGTACAGGTTTTCATTCTAAACAAAAAGAAGCCACACCTGAGTAGCTAAAAACCAAGACCACCTGTTTACAGAGGTGGGATCAGGTGTGCCTCCTGCTTGGTTGGAAGTAAAACCTGCACCCACAGCAGCCCTTTCTGGACTGGTTTGAGACCCCTGGTTTAGACCATTAGTTTTGAACCTATATTTACATTTACATTTACGGCATTTATCAGACGCTTTTATCCAAAGCGACTTTCATTCCTTAGCTACAGGGGACAGTCTCCCTGGTATATTGCATTTGCATCCCTCCCTATATTGCATTTGATGTAAAAAAAAAAAAAAAAAAAGGTTTATTTTGCGCAACCTGTGTCTGAAAATGAAATAAAATTGTTTTTATGAAATAGAATGAAATGTTTGTGTTTCATACAAAAATACGAGATAGAGAGAGAGAGAGAGAGAATCCTAGGTACCATGGATAAAAGACAGTGAGCTAAAGAGGAGAATGCACAAACTGTGGCCTAGGACACGGATCGATGTGGAGAGATTCTATTAAGAGGTCTCAGGTGGTCTTCTCTGTATTTTCCAACCCTATAAATGTTACAAGGTTTGGTGCTTTAAACGTGTAAAGGGAGTTATACAAAGTATTAAATGAAGGTGTGTCAGTAATTGTGGACGATACTGTATAGATTTGTATTCTATTTGTTTCAAACTCCAGTTGGTTTAATGTTAGTTGTTCAGCCATTTCTCAACCAACCAAACTATGTAGACGGAATAAACTGCTGCATAAGAGTGATTACAGTGCTGCTATAATATCCAGAATGACTGATGGTGATTCAAAAAAATGATTGTCAAAAATGTTTTACTTGCGTCAGTTAGCCCTCTGCCAAATGACTGTTGTCACTCAAAGTATATATATTTTTTTGGGCCTACTTAAAATTATTTAAACGCAGTGTGGCTGGGCTAAATATTAGGGTTTTATATACACTGCGTCTCCTTAATGCCACAGTGAAATAAAGACAAGACCAAACCAAACCAACATATGGCTAACAGGTCTTTAAATCCACAGGGTTCATATTGATAGAAATATTCCCGTTCATTTTGTTAAGAAGGGAGGGTGTGATATAGACTTTAAAAATGTAAAATGTGTTGAGGGGGATTGTGTGCTTCCAGAAATTCATGGGCACGCACCAGTGTTTCGATTTTGATTGATCGGTTGTCAGCAAAAGCACCTATCTTGAATTCATGACACACTGCACGAGGGACACGTCCTCAGCGTAAAACACGTAAATGACGTAGGGCTACGCGTTTAAACCTTCAAGTCTGCCAGATGGGGATTCTTTGGAATACATATGAGAAAAAACAGGAGAACGCAATCGCCTTAACCAGTCCATGGTAATTTTCATGGGCGTGGTTAGTTCTATTTTGGGGGGTCTGAAGCCCCCACAAAATTATCCCAAGCCACCCTAAATATATAGTAATTATACTATTTTTAAATTATATATCCAAACATTTCATACAAGATACAAGATATCACTGAGCGCAGATACGCACTTCACAAATAGAAACAAGACTATGAATTAAAATGAAAAGTAATAAGTCTATCATTATTGAATTAAAATGATGTCCTGGCTGTTGAAGCTGCTGTAGGTAGCAGGCGGGCATTAGGA
>JBBJLR010020265.1:0-13190 GCA_037577145.1 Brachypetersius gabonensis
CTAATATACAAGTTTCACCTTTTGAATGAAATTACTGAAATAAATCAACTTTGTCATGATATTCTAATTTTATGACCCCCACCTGTATAAAAAATGTTTTATGTCAAAATCTTATCTCTCATCTCAAAGTACCCTAAAACAGTATTTTTTTCATAATTACTTTTTCTTCATTATCTTTAAGACAAACTTTTTGGATGTCTGGTTCCTGTCACCATTGTTGTAAACAGTTATGACTTTACAAAGGCGCATTTCACATCATCCCATTCTAATTCTGTTTAGACCACACCTGGCTTTGTCCTCATGTAGTCAAAATATGTTTTAAATGTAGAAACAACACTGTCAATGTTGTGAGTAGATTCTTAAGGTGTTTTCATAATCCAGTATATGCTATATTGACAAATGTGTTGGGATGGGGTTGAGGTCAGGGCTTTTTACGGGCCAGTCAAGTTTTTCCACAATGAACTTCTCCAACAATGGACCTTGCTTTGTACACTTTCCCCAACCTCGGTCCACAAAATTGGAAGCATAGTGCTGTCCAAAGTGTCTTGACATGTTGAAGCACTAAGATTACCCTTCACTGGAAGTAAGTTGCCACCTGAATTAAATAAATAACTTTTGTCTCTAAAATTTTGTGGAAAGCCTTCCAAGAGAAGAGTGGAAGCTGTTACAGCCATATTAAATTCTATCTATTATTAAGTGTCAAAGTCCCTGTTGGTAGAACGGTCAGGCGTCCCAATAGTTTTGTGCATCTAGTGTATATGTTTAGTAATCCAGTATATCTGTGCTCGACGTTTCGGGGGCTTGGGGAGGAGGTGCAGTTTGCTTAACTCATAAAATATGTACCATACACGCACGTGGCATCCCCTTGTAGAGTATGCATTGGGCAAGTATAGGTAATATTATTCATAATAATAATAATAATAATAATAATAATAATAATAAAGGCCATAAACCCGGAAGGTGGAGTGGAACCACCCCACCTATGCAGCTCCAAAATCCGGATCCGTAACTCGGGTCTCGACTAAGTCCCCCTGTGTGACGCCTGTACACAGCTGTGACGGGTCGTTCGGTTCAGCTCACCGAGTCCACTGATTCAAACCGCCCGATTCAGCGATTCAGCGATTCTTACAGTCTTCAGAACTAAATAAATAATACAGTACATGCACAAAAGTATTCGGACGCCTGACCATTACACCAACCGGGAATTTAATAACATTGCATTCAAATACAATGGTCCCATTCTTTGCAGCTAGAACAGCTTCCACTCTTCTTGGAAAGGCTTTCCACAAGATTTTAGGGTTTCTGTGTCAATTTGTGGCCATTCATTCTGTGGAGCATTTATGAGGTCAGGCCCTGATGTTAGACAAGAAGGCCCGGCTCGCAATATTCGTTCAAAGGTTTTGGACGGGGTTGATGTCGGGGCTCTTTGCGGCCAGTCAAGTTCTACACGAAACTAATTCAGCCATGTCTTTATGGAGCTCGCTTTGTGCATTGGAACACAGTAATGCTGGAATAGTAAACATTCTTCCCCAAAATGTAAAGTTGGAGAAGAAAAGTTTTATCTATAACCGTGTGTGTGTGTATATATATATATATATAATATACACTATATATATTTTTGTTCTTAATATATTAAACTGGGATGTATAATCTCTAGAACGCTACCACAATTCGTTATCCAGCCATGATTTCTGAGTCGATTCAATTGAATCGATACAAAGGAGCTATTCGTTCAAGAGGGCACATTGGTGAATGGAGGAAAAAGCACCGTTCATGATGTGACCACTAGCTCTTTATTTATTTTGTACGCGTTTGTAAAGTCCTCGTTTGTTGTCCGGCGATATTGGAATGCGCTTTTGCCCGTAGACGGCGTTATCTGTCTTTTCCCCTGTGTATGAGAGTCATATCGTGGAGGTGATCTTGGTCGTTACCACGTTAGCAACGAGCTAGCTGTGGTTAGCCAGCCGGCTAATCTGGGCAGTTCTTGGTTTTCGGAGGATTTAAACGTCTGGGTTCGTGTCTGGGGTGTTGTAGAAGAAGCTGGTCGTTTTGTGTGTCTGCTTCGTGACCCTGGGAGCCGTATATGAGGCAGGATTTGCTTTGCCCATAGCAGTGCTGCAGTATGAGTCAGGAGAGCTGAGAGAGTAGCTCCGAGTGGAGAGTTATTTTTGGTGCAGGAGTAAAGGCTACAGGGACGTTTACCCACCTTTACGATTCGTACCACGTTTACGAGTTAAATAACCTTTCTGGTTGCCCAGCCTGACTCGACATGGATCTGAATTTCTATTCTGAATTGACGGACGGAGCCGGCCAGCCGGGTGATCCGGAGTTTCTGGACCCCCAGGCCTTCAACGGATTTGACACTGTCCAGAAGGTGAACAGCTGGGCTTTTATGATCTAAAATGATCTGGGCTAAATGTGTACTGACTACATGCAGAAAAAAATCTCTGTATTTGGGTTCACATGAAATGTCACTGAGAAATACAGTGTTTTTTTTGTATTTGAAAGGTATGTTGCAATGGTTCATCCCTTACCCCAAGATACACACTATATGTACAAAGTTACTGGGAGACACCTGTTTTCAGGGTTTGGGGACTACCAATGAACAGCAATCTTAATGCTTCAGCATATCAAGACATTTTGAACACCACCATGCTTCCAACTTTGTGGACACAGTGGCAAAGAAACTGTTCTATTCCAGCATGACTGCCAGGTCCATAAATACAATCTTGGTGAGTTTGGCGTGGAAGAATTTGACTGTCCTGCACAGAGCCCTGACGTCAACCCCATCCAACACCTTTAGGGATGAATGGAGATTACGAGCCAGGCGTTCTCATCCAACATCAGTGCCTGACCTCACAAATGCTCTACAGAATGAATGGGCGCAATCTTGTGAAAAGCCTTCGAAGTAGAGTGAAAGCTGTTCCAGCTACAAAGGGGGCAGGCGCAACTCCATATTACAGTCTTATGTATTTGAATGTAGGATCGTTATACTACCTGTTGATGTAATTGTTAGGAGTCTGAATACTTTTGTCCATATAGTTTGTAATAGTAATTGATATGAGGTGACCTAGACCTCCACTGATTGGTACATTAGCGTCACAGCTCCAGTACAAAAGTAAGCAAACCAAGCCTTGACTAATCAGTTATGTTTGGAGGATGTAGATTGGGCAAATGTGATTTGTGAACCATTTCTTTTATGCCTCACATTGTTTTGGATCTTTTTTGTCTTGCAGTTCCCTGGAGGAAATGACAACTTCTTGCCAATCACTGGAGAGGGCCATCCTTTCCTATCCTCCTCCGAGGTAGCTCTTCCCTCCACATACTCCCTTCAGATCCAGGTGCTTCTTTCTGTCCATGTTTATGTTGTCCTCTTTTAGGCTCAAGTTCATCTTGACTTGAAGGAATGAAAAGCTTGGAGTACAACTGAAATTATCCTTGTTGTAGTTTGCTATGGTAGTAATGCAGGTACTGGTGAAAGAAAGTGGTGATTTAATAGGGCTTCTTTATTTATTCATTCATTCATTCATTCATTCATTCATTCATTTAAATGAGAGAACTTCCACAGTTGGATTTGTTTACTGTGGTGGTAATGGGAGCCAGTGATCACAATGTCTACCTCCAAGTGTAATCATTTTATTGAAGCTCATTTTATTTCATTGAAGCTAGACAATGTTTTATACATAATGATGGTGATGGTTAAAAGTAAGTTTGTTTTGGAGGCTATGTGCATGTGAGTAGCTTTTAGAGTCATTAAAGGAAATATTTAAATATTTCCTTATTCTGACTGTAAGGGTTTAGCGCCACCCCTTTATACACCAATTTGCCATCACTTTGGTAACCTCTGATTAAAAATGTTTGATTGTGTGAAGCCCTCAATTCATGAAAACACACAGTAACTCTCCTGGAGTTGTGATTGGTCACCCTGTCAAACACTGATTGGATAGAGGCTCATTTGCTTTTTGCAAACTTTCACAATGTTAGTATTGCAGAGACAGATAACCTTTAGCAGATGTGCAGCCCTACTTTATTTACATCTTAATATGGCAGCTGGTGGCTTAGTGGGGCCCTGCGATCAGAAATCATGGGGTTGAATACCAAAACTGGTAGCACCTCTGAGGTACTCTTGAGCAAGGTATCGTCCCCACACTTCTCCCTGGGCACTGTGTTCCTGGCTGCCCGCTGCTTCATTTGATGAACGGGTTAAATACAGAGAAATAATTTTGTGCTATTCACACTGTGTGCTGTGTTTGTGTTTGACAGAATGGTCACTTTACTTTAGTTTACACTTTAATGAACAGGAATGAAGCCCTTTTAGTAAGAAGCCAGAATTATGACCACAAGCTTTAAACCTGAACTGCTGTAGAATTTGGTTGGTGATTCCTGACTGGTGCGGGAATATGGTCTTATTCCACTGAAAACAAACTTAATTTTCTTGCAGACTTTCCACACCCCCAGTTTGGGTGATGAGGAGTTTGAAATCCCACCCATATCACTGGACCCTGACCCTGCTCTCAGTGTCTCTGACGTCGTATCGCACTTTGGAGAGTTGGGTGATGGCGGGCCTTCCTCTAGCGTCCCTGACAACGCTGTTGTCGAGGGTGACGACCCCTCCTTTGCCTCAACCTTTGTGAACCCTCCATCGCAGGCCCTGGAACACCTTAGCCTGATGAGTCAGCAGGGAGGGGGTCCCATGTTGGGATCTGCACTGGGAATGGTAAGAGCATGTTGGAGAAGGGAAAAAGAGGGTTCTAACACTACTTTAAGGTTGTATTCATATCTTAAGCTTTTATGCTTAATATTAATTTTTTAGGTGTGATCTTTTTGCCATGACTTTTCTAGTACCAATGTTTTAATTTTGTTAGGGGAAAAAGACTTACCACTATGTGCATGCACGACAGCGTGTGACGTGTTCACACAGCTCGTTTCTAACCCTGTCAAGTGAATGTAATGCTATAAGGAGTAAACTGCTACAGATCTTATAATACAATGCCTTGAATGTGAAAACACCTGAATGGAAATTGTATTCGTCTTCTTCCAGGACCTTGGCCATCCTATTGGCTCTCAATTTAGCAGCTCTTCTCCCATGACAATTGATGTTCCGCTGACGGACATAAACCATGGTCTGCTAGGACACAACCAGCTGACAACTATTGATCAGTCAGAGCTCAGCGCTCAACTCGGTCTCAGTCTAGGGGGAGGAACTATTTTGGCGCGCTCACAGTCACCTGACCAACCGCTATCAGCCACTGGCTCACCCTCTGACTCGCTCCAGGATGATGACATGGACGACTTCAGAAGAGTGAGTCTTTGCATTTCTAGATTAAGGCACTATTGAAAATAGTGATGTGTGTATTTGTTGTTTGGGGGATAATTGTTTTTATTATTAAATGAGTGTCTGGAGATTCAAGCTCATCTTCCAACTTTCAGCCCTGTATTGAGTGTTTCAGTCAAGCAAACTGTATGGACAAGGTTATGGTACGGGAAGACGGGAAATTTAAAAATACATTATGGCACATACGGGGGGTCCTCATGTTGCATTTCTTTAACAGTGAATTTTGGTGTAAGTTGAAACACCCTAGTCTTAGTCACTTACCTGTCCTGACACAGTTGTAAAATCAGAAAGCTAGCTCACTCAAGTGTTGTTCTGCCACGTGCAACCAAATTAGTTCGCTCACGTAGTCTGTTAGGACTACTGCTGTCAGTCGAGTGGGGAGTGGGAGTTGGAGGTAGCGTTGTAAACTGGAAACATTGTACGTAGTAACGGTTGTAACTCGAGGACCCTCTGTGTAATGCTGAATATAAATTAGATTTTAAGTAATTAAGTTGTAAATGTTGATTGCAGACATATTATTGTGTGTCTGTCAAGTATCATTGATGCATTACTAGTTGAGTATTTTTAAGTCAGTTTTACTATTGCACTGCACCCAGTGCTTGGTATTTAGCAATCCAAGGATTTTCTAAGGAGCCCCTGAACCTCTGCAGGATTTTCTGGTTTGCTTTGCTTTCTTCATCCAGTTAATGTTTCATCTGTAGAAAACTGGAACATAGATTTGTTTCAGATAGCAGTTATTAACTGACACAATTTTCTTTAAAGCACTCTATAATTCTAGATGATCACATAGTGCTATAACGATGTGTGACTATTTGCTGTAGTAAGTATGTGCCTTCTGTTGGCTGAATGTTTAATGTTCATTGTGCTCATCTGTAGTCCTAGTCTGAGTAGTGGGATGGTGGTGGCCTAGTGGGTAGGATACTTGCCTCTGGACCAAGAGGTCATGGTTTGAATCTCATCTTCAGCACCACCACTGGGTTCCTGAGCAAGACCCTTAACCCCAAGTTGCTCCAGGTAGACTGCACCCTGTAGTTAGGAGTGGAAGTCGCTTTGGATAAATGCCGTAAATGTACGTACATTTACGACAGTGTTGATGTCTGTCGTTAGAGTGTAGTGGTGTATTTGAAATGTTACAGAAACTAATCTGTCCTTCTTAAACCCCACCAACCCACCCCCACCCCAACCTCACTCCTGCATCCCCACTTTTCTCTTTCTCTTGGCACCCCCCTCTCTAAACCCCTCTGGCTCAGAAGAGCGTGCTGGTGGATTCCCCGGTTTCTCTCTCTGTCTCTCCTGGCGTCATCTCCCTCTCACCATCACTCACGGAGCAGCCTGCCACATCTGTGACCGTAGCCCCACCTACCCTGGCACGGAGAGGTGTGGCTGGAGGAGGTGGTGGTGCCAAAAAAGGGAAGAAGAAGAAAGACCCCAATGAGCCCCAGAAGCCAGTTTCTGCCTACGCCTTGTTCTTCCGAGACACACAAGCAGCCATCAAGGGCCAGAACCCCAATGCCACATTTGGTGAAGTGTCGAAGATCGTAGCCTCAATGTGGGACAGTTTAGGAGAGGAACAGAAACAGGTAACAGAACACACAAGTATGCACTCAAACAAGACCAAAATACTACAAAATAGTTGTTAGAGCTAATGCTTATCAGAAGTTAAAATTAATATTAAGAGTTGTATCCTGAGGTTAGACATTAATTTTGGAGATTATTAAAATATTCACAAACACATCACAGATTTACACATTTGTAAATACATATCTGTATGTTTACAGTTCGTCCCTTACTGCATGCACTTACTGTTTCATGTCATATTGTGAATTTCTGCTGTAGGTGTACAAGAGGAAAACTGAAGCTGCTAAGAAAGAGTACCTTAAAGCACTGGCAGCTTACAGAGCCAATCAGCTTTCTCAGGTAACCTCTGACATGCAGACCATTTGAAACTACTGTACCCTTGCACCAAAAAAATACAATTCAGTTATAATTTTGATAATTGAATTATTTTACGATGCGGTGCTATTTAATTTCACTTTCTTTTATCCTACAGCCCACAATTGAAGTGCTAGACACGCCTCCTTCTCCCCCAGCTGCTCCTGTCGCTGTGGCTGCACCTGAGCCTCCACCACCTGCACAGCCACCGACTCGCTCCTCCCGAATCCCACAGCATGCCCCCGACAACAACACGATCACCAACATCTGCACGTCCAACATCATCATCGACCTTCCGCAGGTCACCACGCGCTCTCGCACAGGTGCTCACAAGCCAGCTGCCAGTGTTGCGGCTGTGAGCGCCACTCTGACTCCGCCCACCGTTACAAAGATAATCATCCCCAAACAGCAGCTCCTGTCTGTTGCTGCCATGACCTCCTCAGCCCGCCAACCTCCTCCCCTTCTCCAAATGCAGAGCACCCCTCCACCTCCACGCCTCCAGCAGATGGTACATTCTCCCGCCCCACCCCCACTTCAGGCCAAACCGCGAGGGGGGGGCGGAGCTGGTCAAGTTACTACCTCCATCGCCACAGCACCTCCTCCACCTCTGCAAATCAAGATCGTCCCCGCCCCTGTGCAGACGGATGTGGCCACTCCCATTATTGTGACAACAGCCGAGGCAGCATCAGTCTCCGCTTCCCCTGCTGTGGCAGTGGAGATGGCACAGCCGGCTGCCATAGTGACAGCAGAAGGAGAGGATGGGGTAAGACTGGAGTCTTAAAAACTCATGAATTACCAAGTGCAGCTAGGGCTGCACGATTATGGCCAAAATGATAATCACGATTATTTATGATCAATATTGAAATCACGATTATTAATCACAATAATGGATTTATTTTAGGTAAAACACATTTTTGTCACTTTCTATTTTAAACAAACAGTAAGTGAACAAGACTTTCAGTTTAAAATGAAACCTCAAATAAAAATGAAAATAATAGAATAACATTTATCCAAGATAAAGGGCTTACAAAAAATAAACATGCAATTGCAGAGTGCAGTCATAAAGTGTAAACAAATGAAAAAATATTACACATATTACAAGGAACAAACTACAGGCCTACAGACTACACTTACACACACACACAAACACACTCTCACACACGTGCGCGCACACACACCCACATGCACGCGCACACACACTTTCTCACATATGCACGTGTTTTAGACTTAACATCATTTAAGGCAATCCTCCGTGTTGGTGAGGGCAGATCACAGCATGCAGTCCTGCCCTCTGCTAAGCAACAGCCAATTGTAATCACGGGGCGTGGCTAATTAGCATATTTTTTAAACGTTCACTCAAAGACTTGAGACTTGACTTGGACTCGAGCACAAAGACTGAGACTTGACGTGGACTTGGTAAAAATGACTTATGAACATCTCTGGCGCGCACACACACGCACGCTCCTTTTTTATGCAGCTTACTGAAGCCCTAATCTCTCGTTCGCCCCCTGGTGGTTGGCTGACATATTGTTTGAAAAAGTGCTTGATCTCATGTGCATCAGAGCTGCTATTTATATCGACAAAGATCATCTTAATTTAATCGTGGCATCCAAAATCATGATCGCAATTAAAATTCGATTAATTGTGCAGCACAAGGATGCTGCACACAGATTGCAGAAGTTAACAAGTTCCTTGTTGAGATGTTGTAAAGTACGTTTGCCCAGTGTACTTTCTCCATGTGACCACAGTAAACCGCCAGCAATGGTCAGATCTTAAAACTGACCCTGCTCTCAGTCTGTTCTTTTATACCATGGCATGTATGAATGCATTTTTATATTATATTTTAGATATTTTTATATTTTACCATTTTGTTTAGTTTTCTTTCTTTTGTTCTTATCTCTTTTTCTGTCTCTCTCTCTTTCCCAGATGGAAGTGGAGCTCAACGGCTCTCCGGCACATGAGGTAGCTCCTTCGGTTGGTCCCGCTGTTTGTGTACGAGCTGGCTGCAATAACGCACCAATAGAGAGCAAAGACTGGGACAGAGAATACTGCAGCAACGAGTGTGTGGCCACGCATTGCAAGTACGAGTTTTTGGGGGCTCTTTGTTTTGTTTTATTTTTTTGTAATAAGCTTTTATTGACCTTTTCAAGAAGGAAAGGGACTAGAGAAGGCAGGACAACTCAACAAAACAATCTGCATAAAAATAGATATTACATGGTCCAGATCGATACACACCAAAGAGAAATTGCCATTAGAGCCATGGTTCTCATTAGAAAGTCATGAGATGCTTTGCTATCTTGTTCGCCAATATTTTTCATCTTTGATGTTTTATCTGTGAGGCGAACAGTTCTGTAACCTAGATATCCAAAACTGAAGCAGAAGCTGCAAGAATGTTTTTGCTTGAGAATATGAGTCATTGTTTAACAGACATTCTCAATAACTCAATTCTAATGTAAAGTTATATGGGTAGTCCATCCCCTGCGATAGTTCATACATTTTGGTTTTGTTTCTGTTTCATTTTAATTTCTATAAAGAGTAGAATATATCCTGTGGATTTTTTTAAAAGTTAGTGCCAAAAGCCAAATTTAGAGCTAACAGTATCACAACACAAACTTCAGTCAGAGTTGTGTTTATTTTCCATCCACATTATCATTTTTTTCTGTATACGCATGAATTGGCTTAAATGTCATGTTGTATTACTCCTAGAATATGTATGTTCACACACAACAGCTATTATAGTCTTATACGTGAATATGATGACTATCAATATTGACTCATAGAAAACATTCTTCAGACCAGAAAATTCCATATGCCTCATGCACATTTTTTTTCACTATTTTTGTCCATTTGACTGAAGTGTTTCTTTGCTTGTCATTTCCTACAGGGATGTGTTCATGGCCTGGTGTGTCATTAGAGGACAGAACTCCACCACAGTTACCTAGAACCGTCTGCACAATAGCAGAGAGGGTGAGGGAGCAAAATGAGGAGCATGTATATAGATGTAAGAGAAAGAACTTTGAAAGGAGTATGGTAGGTACAAACCTAGAGAGTGATTTTCACTAACAACTTTCAGCAATGTTAGTTAAAGTGTCTCTTGCCTTTGTACCTTAATGCCCTATTTTGAGTGTCCCAGTGTTAAAGGGATAGTTTCACCAGTCGCTGCAAATGTGGCAAATAGTGACTTGCTAGCTATTTGGTTGCACTGTACCTTTAAGCTATAAACATGAGAATCGACAGCTGTGTTTATTTGCGGAGTGAAGGCAGCTTAAGAGAAGCCATGGTCCTTAAAAATCTTCAGATGTTTATGAATTCCTGCGATAAAGAAAATAAGGATGTAAACATTTCGGGAGAATGGGTTGTGGGGTTTTCAAGGGTATCAAATGACATTGCTGTTCATGTAACATAAAGACATATTCTAAAATGTGAAAAATGATTGTTGATTAGTTTTGCCCCTTAGTTCATGTATTTGGTTTACACCTTAAATTATGCAAAATTGCATTCATGTCATGTTTTAATTTTGGAGTGGTATCTGAGTTATTTAAAATGGGGCATCAAGTTTGGACAAATATGGCTGGAAAGGATGCTTTAAGAATGGATCCTGTTAAAGGTAATTGGTTTTGCTGAAACACATATAAGAAGGCACTACTAAAATGGGTTAAATTCAAGAGAGAGGAAAAACCAGACGTTAGAAAAGGGAAGTATATTTTTTTAATTAAATCATTTCAGTTGATTTTTCTAAAATTTGCAGTAATCACGTCTCCAGTTATGCAGGGAGAAAGCATTTTAGAGTATCCTAGAGTATCGTTCCTATGAGTTGATTGGGTGGGGAGTAAACCAGCTGTGAATTGTGAAAGATGTGTAACTGAGAGGCTGCGTACGTTCATGTAGGCAGGATGGAACGAGTCCACGTCTTAAGCTAACGGATTATTGTTGTACAGGGGAATCGGCATCAGTAAATTGTCTATAATAACCCGTTTATACCACTCCTAGACTAGTAGTCCAGTTCTGTTTAAAATTGTAAACGGCTTTAATTTTCTGTGCTTTAACTACATTTCTACCATGATGTTTAAAATGAGCTTTGATGTTTCATATGGAAGAATTCTGTTTAAAGGCATTTCAACACTTCAGTCACCAAAAACCCACTGTTGTCATTTTGTATCACTTCTCTGGAAAAAAAAAAAACATTTACATGGGCTAACATCAGATAAATACAATATTTTTTTTAAAAATGTCACCATGGTGTGAAGTTTTTAAATAAGCTCTATGGCTACACGAACAAGACCACTATTTTATTCCAGGATAGATTTTCTCATTTTGCAACCAGCAGAAGATTGTGGACAGTATTGTCGGAGACCGAAATTGTACAGTTGCTACATTATATTCTGTTACAGAACTTGTCTCTGTTTAGTGAGTTACAACAATCAATGGACATTTTCGTGTTTAATAAACATCAAGGACAAGTGACTAGTGTTTGTGTTTTTATTCCGAAAGGTCAGGATATCTACAGGTGAAATACACCCGTTATGATTTTGATTGCCTTTTGCTTATAGAGTCCTGGGAGGCGTTTGTAGTCGTCCTATTTAATGAGACAATGCCCACCAAATTTCCTCATGACTTTTGTCACCCTTAATTCTTACATGAACATTTTTGCTCCTTATTCTTTCAAATTAAACAGGCTGTGTTGCTGCCGTGCCTTTTAAGAGTGGTGACAGGTTAGGAAACTCCTGAATAAATAGATACTTCTCACTTGGAGCAAATTTTAACTGCTCACCAGGTCATCCATTACGAATGGTATGTTCCTGTAATAGTTCCTAAACTAAAGCAGCACTGCAAACACAGACATAGCATGCCACCACTGTGTCGTGTCACTGCTTTGTTGGGAATGATCTAGCACCCAAATAGCACATGGTCAATTGTGGTCCTAGAGAGGTCCTGGACAGTTGAATGAGATTAAGTGGCTACCAAATGATGCTTCGAAACAGATGGACTACATTCTGTAATTGTCATCTACAAAAGGCAAAAATAGGGTAAGTGGGTGATGACATGGATGAGTGTATATTTACAGATGCTCAAACGAATTGATTGGAAATTTGTCTAGCTTTTTTTGTCCAATTTTGAACTGGTGGTGCTACCTATTGCCCAGAAAAGCAGTGCACATGCACCAACTATCCACATGATGCGAAAGAGAATGTTGGGCAAGGATTAAAAAAATTATTATATATATTTTCAAAGGACTGCTTCACTTGGTGAATGGGTTATGCATAGAAATGTATGTTTATGCATGACAAAGGGTTAAATAAAAAAATCAGTATATATATATAGTGTGTAGTAATGTCTTATTTATTCATATATATTTATATATATAAATATTTATATTTTATATATTTATATATTATTTATTTAATATATGTGTATATATGTGTGTATATATATATATATATATATATATATATATACACAGTTGAAACCAAAAGTGTACATACACAGTATAAAAAGACATATGACTTTTTTTCTTACTGTCTGATATTAAATCATACAAAACCCTTTCAGTTTTAGGTTTGTTCGGATTCCCAAAATCATTTCTATTTGCTAAATGTCAAAATAATGTGAGAATTTTTTTGAGATTTTATTTATTACTTTCCTCAAAGTCAAAAGTTTACATACACTAAGGTTACTATGCCTTTAAACTATTTGGGAAAGCCCAAATAATGATGTCATTGCTTTGGAAGCTTCTGGTAGGTTAACTGACACCACTTGAGTTGATTGGAGGCACAATTGTGGATGTATTTAAAGGCAAAAAAAAAAATCCTTTTTTGACACCTTGGGAAAGTCTAAAGAAATGAGCCAAGACATCAGGAAGAGAATTGTGGACCTCCACAAGACTGGTTCATCCTTGGGAGCAATTTCCAGATGCCTGAAGGTG
>JBBJLR010020286.1:0-13189 GCA_037577145.1 Brachypetersius gabonensis
TTGACATGTTGACAGGCCATAAATCTTGACATTTTTGTTTTAATTTATGATGGGTCATAAATCTTTTTTGACAGAAGGTGCATGCTATAACTACTCGTGTGAATGGGAGTGTGTGAGTATAAAGCCTGGTCTAACCAGAGGCTCAGTGCGTGGTCACCAAGTTACTCGGGAATCTAGTAAGGTGAGCTGGAGGGAAGGAGAAACCCCCCTGAAAGAAAGGAAGCGTACCTTTGTTAAAGTCGAGTCAGTGGACTCTGTAATCATATTGCCTGGTAGTTTGAGCTGTGCAGTGAGACCCAGGTGTGAGTGAGTTTTGGACTGTGTGCTGAGATTTGGTCCTAGCTAGGAAAAGCCACAAGGACTGAGGCTGGTAGCCCCTAAATGAGCAGTGGAGAGAAGCTCTGCTGTGAGAGACGTGTGGCACGTTTTCTGGGCGGTGTGTTCCATCTGTGGCTCTCTCCCTTTCTCTCTATTCTGTGTTCCAAGCAGGAGTGATGGGTTGCTGTGTGTGACGGTTCGTGTCTTCAGCCTTCTTTAGTTCGCTCTCTCGCGCTAGCAAGCAGGAGTAAATCCCTGGCACTCTGATGGAGGTCCTGGTCCAATGCAGAAAACTGAAGGCTCCGTCCGTGAGAAGTGGACGGAAGCGGGTCTCTGAGAAACCAAGGATGACAGTGTACCGAGGTATAAATAGTTTCCTCGAAGACAAGGCTCCTCTGGACTGAGAGAGAATTGAGTGGAACTTGAATTTTCTTTGTTTATTCAATAAACCCTCACGTTTTGATACTAAAGAGGCTGCTGCTGTGTCTTCCTTCCTCAGCCGACATGACAATTTCATTAGGGCAGGCATGTCCAAAGTCCAGCCCGCCGGCCAATCCCGGCCCGCTGTCAGATTTCACATGGCCCGCAGCTTCGGTCTTATAATATTTATGGCTCGCTAGCTCTGTTAGAATCAATAAATCATAAAACTTTTAAAAATGCAATTCCTTCATTCTAATGCTATCTGGCTCTGCAGCCATGCCGCAATCCCTCCACTGACTTCTGCCATGGCGACTGCAAAGAAAAAAATTGGCATTTTATTAAACTGTTTTAAAGTTTATTGATAATGGACAACTTAGCATTACTTATAACTCCTGTTTAAAATGTTCATGAGACAAATATGTTTATCAAACTCGTGGAAATTTAAGGTATTATCTGACTCTCCAGATATCAATGAAAGGCAGAATTGTGTTTTTAGACTTCACGTTTGCCTGAGTGGCTTACATTTATTACATTGTCAAAAATAAAAGTTATTGTGACAATAATAATTCTAATACATTTTATTGTAGGCACCTTTCTAGCCCCCAAGGACACTGTACAAAACATGTGACCGAAAGCTCTGCTCACTATAGAAGTAAGACGGGCAGAGGGAACAGTCCGGTGAATGGAAGAAGATGATCCGAGAGTACGAGAGGGTGTGGCAACGTGTAGGAAGTCGGACAGATATGGAGGAGTGAGGTTGTGAATGACCCTGAAGGTTAACAGAAGGATTTTGACTTCAATGCGGCACTTAACTGGGAGCCAGTGGATCTGCTGTAAGGTGGGAATGATGTGGTGGAATCTAATAATGATGCGGGTGGCTGAATTCTGGAGAGTTTTGAGGAAGACCAAAGAGGAGGGAGTTACAGTAGTCTAGGTGAGAGGTGACAAGACTGTGGACAAGAATAGCAGTGGACTGGGCAGTAAGGGCAGTATGAAATGAAAATTGTTTTACATTTACATTTATGGCATTTGGCTGATGCTCTTATCCAGAGCGACATACATCAGTGCTTAAGAAGTCCACAACTGTTTACCTGAAAAACAGTTTTATAATGTCCTTCCATGTAACTTTTGTGGTTAAATAATGTCAGGAGAAACTATTGGCCCACGGGCATCTTCACTTTACCAAATTTGACCCTCTTTGGAAAAAATTTAGATACCCCTGCATTAGGGTCGTCTGAGCCTTAAGAACTTTGTTTCTGAGACTTCTTTTGTTTCTAAAGAGCGGGTCAATAACGAGGCCAATACACAAGGCCAATACATGACAGGGTTCGGGAAAGATTGTTTTTGCATTACTCTTGCCAAAATAGGGGTGCCCACCATAAAGCCTTTTATTGTTTTAGTTCTTAGGTTCATTACCTTGGCATCTGTATATAAGGGGGCCTTTAGACATTTTCCGCCAACTTCCACTCCTGTGGAGGTCAGCCTGTGGAGTGATATTGAATAACTAATTGCTAATTCACCGCATGCAAGTGAAGTGAATTGTCAGTACATAGACAGGCTGCTCGAGAAGGTTATGTCAGCCCCATTGTGCACAGAAAAAAAATTTGTAAACCGCTGCCCTGGGCTACATTAAATGAATATTCAACTAAACAATTAGGTATTATGAGTAAGCTTTGCCTTATTTAGGCTACTTAAATAGTAAACCTAGTGTATTCTTCTTTATAAAGAAGCAGAAAATAACTCATTTCTGCACAATATTTTTTTTTCTCCAGTGGGAATGTTGTGTTACAACTAAAACTAAATAAAAAATACACACAATAAAAAGTAAAATGCACGCATAAAGTCATTGTTTGTGATAAATTGTTTCACATTCATTTCATTATCTATATAGCTGTGGGTTTAAAAATAGGCTGATGAATATATGGACTAGTTAACTGAGTACTTGTTGAACTGTTGAATCTGTCTCTCCAGGCGTTAGGACACTATACCATATTTTGCCATATCCAATCATGTATTACATATATGTATGTCAGATAAATTAAAAATTAAACTAAATGTGACCCAGTAGAGCTAAATTAAGGATCTTGGTTGAGATGATAGACAACGCCACTTGAGGCCTTTTACCACAAGATATACTAAAGTGTTCAGCCACAGCTAGCACCTGGTTTAAACCAAGAAGACTTCCCCACTCAGATAAGTTAGTAAATACAGAGACCTGAGATTCCAGTCATAGCCAAAACAATGTTTATTAACAGAATTTATCTAGCAATTAAACTCTGACGTGCATTTTCCTTTGTTTTTTTTTTAAGACAAAATTTAGCTGAGGTACCCTGCACAGCTATAAAACAACTATGCCATCCAAATAAAGCATTAGTGACTGACAGTGCTGGTCCACGAACATCCTCTCCATCAGCTGCTGAAAGCCCAAAGGGCATGCAAAAAGCAGTCTTGGGACGATCTTGCAGAGTCACCGGCACCTGGTTATAACCGCTAGCTAACTCCAGCATGGAAAACCACTGGGCACCGGACAGGGCATCCAAGGTCTCTTCAATGCAGGGGAGAGGGAAGGCATCTTTCTGCGTCTTGCTGTTCAATTGCCGGTAATCCATACAGAGACGGAAACTGCCGTCCTTCTTCCGGACCAGAACAATGGGAGAGGGGCTACTACTCTCCCGACCTACCTGGCTATCTAGCAACTGACATAGATGGGCCTTGACTGCATCGTAATCAGAAGGAGGAAGACGTCTATACCTATGTCTCACAGGTTTATCATCAAGCAACGGAATGTCATGTGATAGAAGTTTAGTACAGCCAAGGTCACCCTCAAAAGCAGAAAAGACCAGCTCATGTTTAAGAAGCAATGACCTAACCTGTTCTTGGTCAGGGTCTGTGAGCACAGATAAATCCATTGCCTGGATCTGTCCCTCACAGAGCTAATCTGTGCTGTGTGTGTCTGAAGAGTAGCTGTCAGAGTGTTGCGCCTCACTACAACATCTGTTATCCCTGTTGGGAGACCTTCAACGGTGACATGGGCCAACCACCCTACAGAGTGGCGGGGGTAGAGTGTTGCACGCATCCTTCCCACATTGACTAAAGGCATAAAGACTGTACCTTGCTGCACCTGCACCAGGGCAGGGGAGACAAGGAGGCCCTCAGGCAGGGAGTCGCTTGCAGGTTCCAGCAGAACGGTAGTTCTGAGTAGAGCAAGTTGAGTAGAGCAAGTTAATAATGTTCATCCCCAATACTCCTGGCACTACAGGAAGGGAAGGTTGAGCAGGAGGGTCTTTAACGACTAGCCAGCCACGTCGAGGGATGACCTTGCCAAGTACTTCCACTGTCAGCTCCACATAACCTGTATACGGTATCTCTAAACCATTTGCACCACGAAGCTGCAAACAATGACAGTGCTGGAGTGTATCCTAGAAGTTCTGCAAAAATAAACTTTCTACCATAGTAGACACCATGGACCCAGTATCCAGTAAACAATTTACCACTATCCCCCCTGCCCTAACTGTTACCTTAACACACTGTCCAAGGAGGGAGGTGACGGCCTGATGCCCCGCGCCCAGACTGTGTGAGCCAGTCGCGTCCCCTCCCAATGTGTGACTCAACACTTTGAGGGGGAAGTAGTTTTCCACCCGGGGTGTGGGGATAAAGTCATTCTGCCCTTTACTCTTAGGGGCTGGACTCCATACTGAAACCACTCGTTCATTGTCGCACTCTCTAGCATAGTGACCAGGTTTCTGACATTGTCTACAGATAACAGGTGAAATATGACTATGCCGTGAATGCCGTGTAGGTCCCTGTAACCTGCTGAGACTATGGGTTAGTTGATCTATCTGTTCTTGCTGTTTACTCAGAGGTAATTGAGAATAACAAACTAACAAAAAAATTTGAAAAAAAACCTTTACCCTTTACCCGGTAAACCACGTCGGACAGCTTTCCCAATACTATGCACGGCCCCACCCACTGCGGCATTAGTTTAGGTGACAGCCCTTTCTTCCTAACAGGAGAGTACACCCAAACATGCTCTCCCACCTCAAAGTGCCTGCCTCGTGAGTGTGCATCGTATGCGCGCCGTTGTTTGAACCCGGCATTCGCCATGGCTTGTCGTGCATATTCATGCGCACTAAACAGTCTTTCCTTAAGCTGGATATAGTAGTCCATGCCCGGTTTCTTAGGCAGTTCTGGTTCAGGTGGCGGCCCAAACTCTAAATCCATGGGGGTATGGATTTCATGGCCAAACATGAGTGCAGTGGGGCATAGCTACGTCGACTCTTGCACTGTGGTTCGGTAGGCCCAGAGCACCAACGGAAGGTGTTCATCCCAGTCATGCTGGTGTTTGCTGGTGAGCACTGCAAGCTGGGTTGCCAAGGTCCAATTGAATCACTCCACCAGCCCATCGCTCTGGGGATGAAGGGGTGTGGTGCGAGTTTTCTTTATTCCAAGGCGCTCGCAGACAGCGCAGAACACCTCCGACGGGTGCACCAAACCTACTGAACATCCCCTCCACCACCACCCCTCCATCACCGTCGTTGTGGCACTCTGATCAGGCACCGCATACGCCTCTGGCCATTTCGTGAAATAATCCATAGCAACCAGGACATAGCGGTTTCCGCGGTCAGAGACGGGCAATGGGCCCAGTATATCCACTCCCACGCGCTCCACAGGTGCCCCCACCCGAAATTCCTGCAAGGGGGCGCGTGAGCGCTGTGTGGGCCCTTTTTGCGCGGTGCATACATCACAACGACGCACGTACAGATCTGCGTTTGTGTGACAATTGGGCCAGTAGAAACGTTCTCTCAAACGGTGTAACGTCTTAGTGACGCCAAAATGCCCTGTTCCTACATGCCCATGCACTAACCGCATCACTCGTTCTCGCAGCGCCCGTGGCACCAGAAGCTGCAGGAGGTCGCCCTGCCCGCTTGGGCGTTCCCAGCAGCGGTATAATAGCCCCTCACGTTTAGTTAGGCGTGTCCACTGTGAGTGCAATGATTTGAGTTCGGGGGCATGGTGCGAGATTGCGGCATAATCTGGCCGCTGGTGCGACTCCATGACTTGGGATAGCATTGGATCGTCCAGTTGTGCCGCCATGAGTTGCTCCTTATCCAATTGTGGCACCAATTGGACAGCAGGCTGTGTGTCTCCGGGCACCACTGTTGCACGTTTGCATGTCTCAGGCCCTGACGCTGGTCTGTGTGTTGGCAAGACATGTGAATTCGTTTGGGTCCATTCTCCAACCTGCTGCCAATGACAGCAGCGCGGATCTGAGCAGGGTCGCCGGGACAAGGCGTCCACGTTCCCATGAAGCCGGCCCGCTCTGTGTTGCACAATGAACTGGTAGTCCTGCAGCTGTTCAAGCCACCATGCCAACTGACCCTCTGGTTGCTTAAAATTCAGTTGCCAAGTTAGGGAAGCGTGATCGGTCCTGAGCAGGAATGGCTGTCCATATAAGTATGCCCGGAAATGCCGGAGGGCTGCTACCATGGCTAACAGTTCACGGCGAGTGACGCAAATCTCTGGGGATGAGAGGGCACGACTGAAGTAGGCCACCACACGCTCGCCTTGTTCTCCGCCCTGCGACAAGACTGCCCCCACCCCCACATTACTAGCATCTGTGTCCACAATGAAAGTGCGCTTAGGGTTGAGATAATCCAGCACAGGGGCAGTCCCTAACAAAACCCTTAGTTAAAGCCTCGACTCTTTTTTGTCAGTTCATGCAACGGGCTGGCGATGGTGGCAAAGTCCTTTATGAACCGTCGATAATACGAGGCTAGCCCCAGAAAGCTCCGGAGCTGCTGCACGTTTGTTGGTGTGGGCCAATCTCTCACTGCTGCAACTTTTGATGGGAGCGATTCCATTCTCACTAATTACATGTCCCAGAAAAGCAGTCTTGCGCTGGAGCAGATGGCATTTCTTAGGGTGCAGCCGTAGATTTGCCCCACACACTGTCATGAATACCTCTCTCAGGTTGGCTAATGCACTGTCAAAGTCTCCCCCATGCACAAGCAGATCGTCCAGGTACACGAGGCAACGCGACCGTGGAATGCCCACCAACACCTTCCCCATTAGCCGCTCGAAGGTTGCCGGTGCATTGCACAAACCGAATGGCATATGGCGGAACTGCCACAGTCCACTGCCGATGGAGAAAGCCGTCTTCGCTCGAGCTTCCGGTGCTAACTCCACTTGCCAATACCCACTACGGAGGTCAAGAGAGCTAAACCAGCACGAACCAGTGACATACCTCAGTGCATCGTCGATGCGCGGGAGTGGGTATGAGTCTTTACGTGTCACGTCATTTAACTACGGGGGACGACCACGGGCTGTCTGCCGGTTCAATCACTCCGGCCTCTAGCATTTCCTGCAGCTTCTCTTCTGCTGCTGCTCGTTTAGCCAGTGGCAAGCGTCGCGGCCGCAAGCAGATGGGAGGTTCATTCCCTGTGTCGATTTGGTGCTGTACCAAGTCTGTATGCGTACAGTCATGCTCTCTCACTGCGAAAATGTCCATAAAGTCATTCAGTAGTGTGCGACGTTCCTGTTTCTGTTCGGAGTTAAGCCCCACACTACTGCGGTCAAACAGTTCGTTCACAGCGCATGTTCTACTCACCACCGAATGTTGTTCCTTTCCCTCTGCTGGGCAAACAGTGTCTTTGACCCGCGCAGAATGCGGAGTCAACAGCAGTGTCCGTTCCGGTCCCCCCAGTCTCACCACACCAAAATCCGCACGCAGCCTTCCCCATGCTACATCCACAACGGCCCCCCAGCATTCAAGCAAACCCAGCCTGATGATGCAGCTGTCTTAAATATCCCCAACAAAGAACTCATGGGAATAAGTGTGCTTCTTATTATGGGAAGAAGTCACTCGCACCATTCTCCTAGCCTGCATTACCACCTGCTCCACAGTCACTGTGGTAATCCACAACGCCTCCCTTTGCTTGCCTGCCCGGTGCGCCACATCTGTTCCACCAAGTAATCCAGAGCGAACGAGCGAAATGGTTGACCCAGTGTCCACGAGTGCACGGAGTCAAGTTCGCAATCTACGTACAACCCGTTTGGACCCATGCGGCCTAAACGCAGATTAAATCCACCATTGTGAGTTGAGGGGGGGTGTTTCCCCCACAATGCCTCCCCGCCCTAGTTTAAATGCTGCTAGGGTACGAGGACCTTGGGTGTAGGAGCGGGGCAGTAGCCAGCGATGTGCCCGTGCTCTTCACAGCAGAAACAGACACCACGTTCAGATGTTGCACGTGGCCGCGAGAAACCCTGCACACGGTCGCTCTTCTCGTCATCTTCGATGTCTCAGCCATGCCCCCAAGCCTGTCACCGCGGGGTTCCCTGCACCCGACAGGCCCTTTCGGCGTCCTCGTCAACGATGACCTGACACGTCTTTTTCTGGCCGCGCACCTCTGCCAGGATCGGTTCGGCGCGCTCCGCCTCTTCTAACGCGGCCATGAGTGAACGTGGTGCGGTAAGACGCACATGCTCGCACAGGCGCTGAGGTTGAAGTCCTCGGAGAAAGACTCGTAAGGTTAGCTCCTCCTCTACCTCGGCAGCGAACTCGGGGTAGCCTCGCCGGGTGAGAGGCTTCAGATCAGCCGCGAAAGCCCCCAACCTGGGGGCCTCTCCGATGCAGCGATGTAGAGCGCCCTGAAGCTCCGCCCAGTCTCGCTGCTCATGCGGCAGGAGGTCCTCCAGGACTTGAAGCGCCTCCCCCTCCAGGGAGAGTGCGACGCGAATGGCCGTCTCTGCTGGCGACCAACCCAAAGCGTGAGCAGCGAGTCGCACTTGAGCGATAAAAGCATCGGGTGGACCTCGGTAGCCTGGAAGCTTTAGCGCGCCTCGTTGGGTGTTTCCAGCCATGCCTGCTTCTGGGTCTGGTGTTGCTGGCTGCAAGCTCCTGCCTCTCCGTCGGTTCGTGCCTCGCGCAGCACTTGCCCCATCCGGCCGGTGTGCAGATTCGCTCCGCCATCTGTCTCTCCGCTCAAAAGCTTCTCAGTAGCGGGAGAGAATTTTACATGAGCCATGTCGGCTTCCAGCCGACGGATCAGCTCCTCGATTTCTTCAAGCGTTGACATCTCTCCAAATCCCACTTCTGACACCAATGTAGCAAAATGCTTACCTTCCTGCAGGATACAATGAGGACGCCAGCAAAGCACCATCCACCCGACACTTCCCTCACCTGTCCGGGAGAGCACTTTATAGGAGCCTGTGCTAAAAACAATGAATAATTAGCCACTCGGAGGCTACCTAAAGGGCATGTCAGCACAGGACAGGACTACGGTGTCTGCAAAGGGGTGGGGCTGGCCTACAGCAACGACTGTTTGTTACATAAGCAACCCAGGAGAGTAAAGTAAAGCACCAAAGAAATCAGCTAACATAAGTGTGAAGGTGGATTACACATATGGTTCACAACAAAAATTAGTTCTGTTTCCCGGGAGGGCCAAAAAAAACCACCCACAACCTACACCCTGATGGTGTGGCTGCGACATCCTATTTAAGAGCAATTGGTCAAATTACAGTGGACAAGGACCCATCTTGGCAGTCAGGATACTGAAAAAAAGATTAATCACATAACTAGTAACTTATAACTCATTGTAATAGTAGTAATTCATATTACTACCATGAATAAAACTACAGGGTATGCATAAATGGTAACAACAGATATGTCGTGTCTTCTGTTCTTTGTGATTTTACATCATTTTGAACAACAGGGCGGGAGACCAGAGAGAGGCTACCAGCACATCATCTGGCTCTGAATTCTCTTTGGATCAAACGGTTGTCTCCAGCCATGTGTCGACTTTTGGGGGCTTAATCATACAACTGTGCAGAAAAGACACCTGCTTCCACTCACTAATACCACCCTGGACACCTTCTCTGGTGTCCCCTGAACTAAACAAAAAACTAGGAAATACCAAAAGGTTTGCTTAAATAATTTAATTAATGTTTCTTGCCCCTAAACCTGCTCTTATCAGCAAATTAATAACTGATCAGAATCTTGATACCTTATATCTTACTGAGACCTGGATTGGACCTGATGAGTTTGTTGCTCTAAATAAGGCCACACCTTCAAGCTACACACACAGTCCTAAACTAAATGGTACAGGGGGAGGCACAGGAACTATAAATTAAAGTTCCTTAAGTATGAAACAGAGTCTAAGTTCTCGAACTTTGTTCCTTAATGTTTCTAATTTAGATACAAATAAAACCTCTGTCTCCCTAATCACTGTCTACAGGCCACCAGGGCCATATGCAGAATTCTTACAAGATTTTGGTTGTTTTATAGCAAATTTAGCTGTTTGCTGTGATAACATTATTGCCGATTTTAATATTCACTGAAAATTAACAGGATCCTCTAAAATCTGTGTTTACTTCAATCCTAGATCACTACTGTGGCCATACACTTGACCTTATCCTGACTCTTGGCGTTTTTGTGAATAAACTCTCAAACTATGGGCCGAGGACTGGCGCTGGTCCGTGAGAGGGTTCCTGCCACTTCCTGTCACTGTGCGCCCCTCCTGCCCCTTGACTTCATGGCCCCGTCCCTTGTTTCAGCATTCTAGAATGTTCAGCGTTCCTGCCATAGACGTGTATTTATGGGTACACTATATACTGTATGTAGTGGTACCCTAAGCTTTACATAAAAAATGGCTGAATCTGGACAGATGTGTCTCAAATGAAGACAAAGCATCAAGTTGTGGCATCAATGTTGGCTCTGAGGCAAATTAAGCCAAATACCTTGAGGTATACAGAATTGCCAGATGTATAAACAAGACTTTTCTGCTAGCAATGACACCACAGAATATCTGGATTCAAGTCTACAGGGATTTCCCTAAACAACAAGAATGTGTTTTACTAGGTGACACAGATATCAGAGTCCCAGTCACATTGCATATGTGTCCACAGATGATATCTTCCCCAAAAGTCACCGCCCGAGGGACCAGTGCGCCTCTCATTGCCCGATTGTCACGCGGGAGGGTTCCAGCTCCACATGTTCCAATTCCAACTACTGCAGCTCCACTCAGTCCAGCCCCAGTTAGTCCAGCTTCACATATTCCAGCTCCACTCAGTCCAGCTCCTCATATTCGAGCTCCACCTATTCCAGCTCCACTCAATCCAGCCCCACTTAGTTCAGCTCTACTTACTTTCCAGCTCCACTCAGTCCAGCCCCAGATAGCCCAGCTTCACATATTCCAACTCCATTCAGCTCAATTCCACTCAGTCCAGTTTCACTCACTTCCAGACAAAACAGTTCAGCTCCTCTCAGCTCCATACTAGTCAGTTCTACACAACTTAACCCCCTCATAGTTGATTACTCTGCATTTGCAGCCGCTCCAGTCAGCCCGGATGACTTCGCAGTCACTCCAGTCAGTCCGGAAGTCTGGTCTCCTCCTGAACAGTCGCCGGTTCTTGTACCAGGTGATCCGAATTCCGAATTAGTTCCTGAACCGTCACCGGTTTTCGCACCGGGTGACTCGACTCCAGACCCGTCCCCGGTTTCCGCTCCGGGTGACTCGACTCCAGACCTGTCCCCGGTTTCTACACTGGGTGGCTCGACTTCAGACTTCAACCCTGACTCGTCGCCGGTTCCCGCACCGGACTTTGCATCTGACTCTTTGACTCCAACTCCTGTCTTTCAGTCTTCAGGTTCGGTTCCCTCTATGGCAGTCCGAACTCATGGGTCCAATCTAGCCGGTCAAACTTTGACTCCTGTCTCCATGTCTTCAGTGGCGACCGACTCTTGGGCCTCCTCAACTCTGGATCCTCCTTCAGTGACTCCTATTCCGGTCCTCATGCCGGTTAACCGTTTTTTCACGTCAGTTTGGTCACTCGCCTCGTTCATGGTGCTGAGGAGCCTGCCTGCTCCTCCTCCTCTGCCCCTGCCGTGGCCCGGAGTTCAGGATGTAACCGTGTACACCACCCCTTTTTTGTGGGCTTAGGGGTTGGGTGTTTTTCGTCTTTGGCGCCCTGGAGTTGTGCCTTTGTGGGGGGGCTACTGTCACAGTTCCTGACTGCGACCACTAGGGGTTGCCATTGACTCATGGAGCGTTTCATTACTCACCTTATATCTCACCTGTTGTATATCTGATCACTGATTGTCATCTCACCTGTTTTGTCTTCTCTTGCTTAGGCTCTATCCTCTCATTGGGTTTTGTGTTTCTCTTAAGGGTATTTATGTTGGGGTTTGTCTGTAATTTGGTATCGGGACATACGTCCATTCACCTGGGTCGTTGTCCTCCTCTTCTCTATGTTTATCTGTAAATAAACCTTATCAAAATGCCACGTCGCCCTCGAGTTTCTTCTACTCTTCCAGGACAAGGCTCCTACGTGACAATGAGTTTGAGAAACACTGACCTACAGTACTTATTCACATCAGGGAGGGTGATGAGTGGCTGGCCATTATGAGACCCTGGTGATGCCCTTTCAGCCTTTTCAATAGTCCTGCTATGTTTCAGCAGTGCATAAATTAGGTTTTGTGGGACATGCTGGGCCGCTGGGATTATGCCAATTTAGACAATATTTTAATCTACTCCAGGACTTCGGAAGAACATATGCAACATGTGAGGGCGGTCCTTCAGAGGTTGCTGGCCCACCAACTGTACTGTAAGTCAGAACAATGCACTTTCCACCAGCGTTCCACCACATTCCTGTGGTTTGTGATATCTTAAGCAGCTTCAGTGCTTTCTGGGGTTTGCTAATTTCTTTTGTCCTTTTATATGAGGCTTTAGCTCCATTGCAGCACCTCTTGCTGCTCTCACTAAACTCACCTCATACCAGAAGTAATCAAAGCTTTTCGCCACTGTGCTTACTTTTCTAACAAATTGTTCGTTGTGGAGGCACATGCCTCCGATCTGGGCATAGGAGCTGTCCTCTCCCAGTGAGATCCAGACCAGAAACTACATCCTTTGATATCTGATTGATTTGTCTTGTAGCCTCTCCTCCAGATACCATTTTCAGACAAACACTAAGCAGACCAACCAACATCCGGAGCATGTTCTGAGATCGCCATCCAGAGGGCTCACTGGTGCATGAGTGTTGTCTCACCATGACATTTTTCAGGCACCTCCTCCACTTGCTGTGCTCTTAGATATGATGTGAGCACATCTGGTTCTGGCCCCTTGGGGATGACTGAACAGCTTCTCACGCTGTTGGCCAATTCTGTTGCTGTTACTCTTCACTTGGATGTTGCTGACAGACTGTTAGACCAGAGGCACTCTCCTTCTCCTGACTGAGTGATGGTAGCAGGTACACAGTTTTGGGCTCAGTTTTGGGCTCAGCTCAGTCTGCTTTGCTGCCCTCCTGGCAAGCAGCTGAGGGACTGGAGCCTGGCTCCTTAAAACCTCAAATGACATGCTTTATATTGTTTATTGTTTGTTTGTGTGTGTGGTGTGTGTGTGTGTGTGTGTGTGTGTGTGTGTGTGTGTGTGTGTGTGTGTGTGTGTGTGTGTGTGTG